>SOPF01010062.1:0-12186 GCA_012979155.1 Hypericum perforatum | reverse complement strand
TTGGATTATAGACAAACCTTTGGGTTTAGTTCTTTGATTTCTTCGGCGAAACAAGTGTCCTACAAGTAGACAAGGATTTGTTGGAGAGAAAAATAAACTTTTTTTTCTTCTCAAATATGGGGATCAGGGAAAAAAATCATCAATTAGAGGTGAATGCTTAAGTACCTTTCTTCTCCGAATAATCTTCAAACTTGTTTCTACTTGGTTTTCAAGATTCTGAAGATCTTTAGCACTCAAACGGTCCAGTTCTTCACCCAGTAGTCCCCTGTCGACATTTTTTTCAGTAGTAGGATTGTTACTTCAGGAAATTTGACATCAAGAGAGTCACATCAAGGGTTGCTCAATAAGAGCAATCGTAAAGGCTTCACCTCTCTTTTTTAGATAACCTACTGTAATCCCAAAAATTGTACAGTTTTTATTTCCATTTCAGGGTTGGATCTTGAATTTGTTGCAATCTTGTTAGAGTTTAAAAAAACTTCTACAAAGAAAATTGCCCCAAAAATGGACATGAAATATTCAAGACGCTGTTTCCAACAAGTCTATTACCAAATTTTGCTTGACCATTAAGTTGGGAACAACAAATACATTATATTCAGTGCTGGATACTCTACCGTCAGTGCAGCCATGCTATTCGAGATTTAAGATCTCTTATCAGATTCAACAAATACATTTACCTGTGACGTTGTTGCAAATATTGTAATTTCTTCCTCAAGCTTGCAGCCTCCCTTTGCCAAAACTAATGGGCACAAACCAGATACACATCAGTTAATCAGCTATACATATACTAGTGAAGTTCCGGCAACTAAAATTTTGGTTTAAAGCAACAAATGTGGCAAGGATACTCATTGGTAAAATATCTACATCAAAGCTAAAACTCCAGTACTATTTGTTCTTTTCACTTACAATTGGGATCAAGAATAATCTACAATTTACCTTCAAAAGAAAATCTACAGTTAGTGCGAGCACACTCCATCAAGATGAAGCTAACCGAGATGACATTTGACTTTATTTCACGTCATGAATATCAGCTCGTGAAAAGATGCTAATACTATGCTAGACTTTTTAATTCCATTCCAACACTTGTAATCTAATGGAATTCTTCTACCTACACGTCAACAGACAATTTTTCTGTCACATTCCGTCAAATGAAAATGGTCGAATATTTTTTTTTAGTGGACTTTTTTCGGTTGAGTTTGTTAGTGGACTTTGTATTAATAATAACACACGAATGAATACAAATTACAGACCTTAAAATTTTGAAAGGTTTGAATTGAAGAGAGAATTCCAATACATCCTAAAACTCTTACAGTACTGTTATTGGTATAACATTGTGCTAATGCTATTACAGTACTTTCACGCGAGTTTTTAGTGTTGACATGTGGTTCAGAAGAGTGTCAAGAGGAAGAAGTGTTGAGCTGTGAGTCGATATGGCAGTGATGAGTGGACATATCGAAGTGTTAGGTTATGGAGTTCTAAATCCTACTGTCTGTGTACTAATAGGTTTTAGGCATCGGTTTATGAAGCTGTTGAGTCAAGTTATCGTTTCTATACAAGTATATGACTTGAGTGATTACTTGTTTTTCGATAAAATGACCTAGAGGTCTTGTATTTATATAGGACGTTATAGTACATAAATAATAATATGAAATAGAAAGGTAAATGAACAAAAACTCTAAAGATAGAAACTATATTATTGGATCCAAGCTTCCATAGGTGAAATTCCTATGCCAAAGATGGTAAATGACTTGATTGAGATACTGCTAACAAAGGTGTTAGCTGACATATATTGAAGGAGAAATGAGGTGCATCTCAAAAAAGACTTCCATAAGGGAGTCAATGGGATAGGATTGGGTGGGGACAAAGATTTTGTCCCCATATGGAAACAAAGATTTAGTCCCTATATGGGGGACAAGGATAATTTGGTAAAACCACTATTATTTCTTTCTCTCTCCATTAATTCTCTGTAACCATCTACCCACCTAATTTTGAATTAAATCTTGTAACCATCCACCTAATTTGTCTTTCTCATTAATTAACTAGTTTCTCTCTCTACTTAATACTATTTTTTTCCAAAACTCTAATACTAGCCATCATTAGTTCTAATCACTAAAACTAATTTTATACGTTTCTCTCTTTACAAATACACCAAGACGACCGTACACCGACAACCTTCTCACACCGCTCCACCACTGGCGTCCTCTAGAATCACGTCATCCTTTGTTCCACCGGTGGCGTTGCTAGTTTTTTTGTTCCACTTGTAGTGTTGCTAGTTTTTCTTGTTCTACCGACGTTCTCCAGAATTCTTTGACGATTTTTTTATTGCTATTTATTCGGAGTTTCTGGTTATTAACCATGAATATATTCTCAATTGACGATGAAGTTTTGTTCAGTGACAATAACAATTCAAGAAACCTAGAAGGTGAGTTCATTGGACTTGCTAGTTTGTTGTTCAATGAGTGTATATTGAGTACATTAGTATAGATCTCATGATTGCAAATATATTGACAAAGTCATTACAACCAAAATAATTTAGAGAGCATGCATTAAGAATGTGTCTTATTTGTATTTTTGATCACTTTTAATAAATAACACTCTGAGCTCACATATACATTTCTGTTATACATTATGATTTTCTTATTTTATTATTGATGTATACATTTTGGATTTATGAAAAAAATAAGAAAGTCTTTATAAGATGTTACTGTGGACTATTATTGGTTCTATGTAGTGCCTTATTGGTCTAATATGTTGAGTTGCTAATGTCATGATTATGGAAGGTAAGATGTCTATAAACGATATATAATTGCTCTAGCTTACATTTGGTAGCTTTTCATATGATGGTATTATGATTGTAGACTTTGAGTTGAGATTACTTAATGTTGTGCATCATATGTTATCTATTGATAATTCTGTTAAAGGAGCTCTCATGTAATTGGACTCTATGATGGATAACTCTTAGGAGTAAGAGTTTTTTATGACTTTGGTTATTAGTTTAATCTTAATTGTCCATTGAGAGATTGATGGATGCACCAGATTAAATTTATGTACATAAATGAGTCTTCTATCTACTTATAATTAGATGCTAATGATATTCATCAAGAGATATCATCAAATGATAGGAAAGCAAGAAAAACCTAAACTATATGGACGATGTCATTCTCTTCTACAATAACCAGTCCGAAAATAGTTCTACACACTATTTGTTATTTATGTAAATAGATTACATACATAGCCTAGGCAAATATAGATACTTTGTAGATAAAAAATCTAAGACAAATATAACTTTGTATAGAAACTAATGCTTGAGGTAAATCCAAATGGGTGATCTCCATTGGCCACCCCTCAAATCGCTAGACTTAGTTTTCTTCGTGTCTAGTAGAATCATCAGGAAAACTTGGAAAATTTGGGTCAACTATTGGAAATTTTTTTAGCAAGTAATTTTTTTTGAAAAGAAATCTCCAAGTAATTAATTAAATTCACTATTTATTACACCATTTTATGCTCTTAAATTTGTGTTCGAAATTTTTCTTCACCCGTCAAATTGTTAAATACTACAAGTCTTTTAAAATAAAGGGCAAGATATTGTAAATTATCTAGGTAAACTAAATTGCTAGATAGGAAATAAACTTTCTCCTCATCTCTTAAGCTCGGTGATCCGTTTTTCTATTATTTTATGCCAATAAACTTTAAGGCATTCCCATTCTATAGATAGACTATTTTTCTGATATTATTCTAATATTCGTACTGAAATCCTCATTTGAGTTATTGGGTCCTTCTAATTTTATCTTTTGCCAAAACAATTAGGCTACCTTCCAAATATGAATGCCTTGAGTGACAAACTTTGGACTTTGTGAATGTCTTGAGTGATGAAGACCATGATCATTGACTTGTTCGTAGAATCCTTTGCCCAAAATCTTGCTCAATAGAGGATGAGACGACATATAGTAGTATGACCTGATTCACTAAAGGAGGAGGCATCCTAGTATGGTATGGTGAGAGGACTATGCAACCTACTCTTATGGATGAGGATGGCTACCTAGAGTTAACAAGCTTGCCTATTTGGTGGAGGAGGATCTGACTTTTCATAGTCTTGAGGAGGAGGATGTGGTTGTACAACTTTAAGAACATTTTGATAAATGTACAAAGAGGAGGAGGATGTGGTTGTAACAATTTTAAGAACATTTTGGTAAATGTACAAAAGTTGAAAGATAGTTAGGAAGGCTTGTGTAGGTAGTTAAAAGACAATCACTCTTTAGTTTTGTGGTTTTTAGACAATTAACAGTTTAGTCCATTATGTTACAAAATGTATAAATAGGAAGGAAGCTAAATGAAAGATTATTCTAAAAAGTTGTAATTGAAGTCTTAGCAGTTAATAACCGCTTTCTTCCTCCTTAATCTACATTCTACTTCTCCCTCTCAATTCCTTAATTTTTATGTAATTCATTATAAATTGGTATTAGAGCACTTCAGCCTTTTGCTTATGGATACGAGAAAGAAATCCATGGAAGATCAAATCTGAGTTATGGAGGAATGTGTGGTAGGGCAATTAAGGGAATTTGAAGACCATCTTAATGAGCTCCAATGTGAGAATGTAAAGTCTATGGCAAGAAATACATAGGGCATCGTGAGGATGAAGGCAAGGTTTAAGGAGAGAATGGCAAGGTTAGAGGCTAGACTCGAGGATATGCTTGTCAAAATGGATACAAACTTTGATGAGAAGTGCAAGTACCTTAAAGAGATAATGATAAAGGTACAAAGATGAGCATAGGACAAAAGCATTGCTTTTTGCATTCCTCTTACATTTAGTATCCATAATTTGTAAGCAAGTTATAAAGTGGTTTGAATAAGTAATATGTACTAAGAAAGGACGGAGAAACCTTGAGGTACAAGGTTCAGAACCAAGAACATCAAGAAAGGGACAAAGAGTCTAAGATTGCTTGGAACATGCTCGTGAAAATGTTCCATAGGTAAACTAGTTTCATTTATCTTGTTTGGATATTTTCATATTCTTTAGTACAAATCCTAGAGTCTAGATTAAGAGATTATATAAGTATTTTATAGTCTATAGGATTCTTGATGAGAGGAAAGTGGATCTTGCTTTAGTATACTTAGAAGATTAGGCAAATATAGGGTATTTGTCTTTGAATAAGATGCATGAGGAGCCAAGTTAGAGTTAATTTGTAAATGAGTTGAATGTGAGATTGAAAATAAGTCCTATAAGGTTTTGGTTAGATAGTTTAACTAGTTGAGACAGGACTGTAATGTAGAGCTTTATGGTAACAAGTATGAATAGTTGAAGGCCTTCATGACTATAAATAATAAGCATTTGTCAAAAAAATACTTTGTATCTAGTTTCTTGGCCGGTTTGGATTAGGATATAAGGGCCATGATCTCTAATATAAGTCCTTTGTCTTTGAGTGATACAATATGGTTAGATAAGCTTTAGGAAAGTTTTGTGACTACCTTATGTAATAGGAAGTCTAAGACTATTGAGAGTAGTTACGATTCTCTAGGATATGGGAAGTGTAGCATTAATTCTCTTAACCACAATAATAATAGCAAGAATGGTATTGGGAGTACTATAAGTATGAATAAACCTAGTAAGTACCTTTAGCTTCATGGATAAGGTTGTGTTAGAAGCAATGTCCTTATATTCTGAGAAAACTACTATAATACAAGTTACTATAGTCAATAGTTAGAAAATGGCTAACACTAAGCATTATAGTCAATAGTAAAAAAATGACTAGCACTAAGCATTACAAGAAGTTTGAGTAGGAAATAGGAGGCCAAACTTTTAGTAGTAATTTAAGAATACTGAAGTTAGGATGATATAATTTAGTACTAGGCACTGACTAAGAGGAGAAAATCTAAAACTTTTATTGAGTTTGTTTTCTAAAAAATGTATGCTATTATAGGGAAGATAATTCCATAATTTTTAAGAGTATTAGCTCTTTAGAATTAATGCAGTTGCAAAATTAGAGGCCACGTAGGTCCTTGGGGAGAAAGCTTATTATGATGGATTACCATTAGTTGGCTAAGACATAACAGAGAAATTTAGAGGATATCTTTTGGGTGGTACATGATTTTGTAGAAATTTTTAAAAATATTTTTTATTCAATTGATGCCAAAAAACTAGCATTCGAAAGATATTATAAGAGTTGCTATAGTAGTATGGAAATGTGTTTACCACTTATTGTTTTCTTCCTCCTGATGTAGGGATGGATGCAAGAGAAGCTGGCTTTATATGTGCATGTGTGTTTGCATGGTTTCCTCGTACGTATGCATGGGAGTTAATTGCATTCTGGCCAACTCGAGTTCCTAATTTTGCATTAAATAAAGTGTCATCATTGTATGAACCTTGTTTTTGGTTTAAGTCTAAGTAGCTGAATGATCATGTCTAAATACGTGACTTTAATGTAATAATAAGGGAGATTTGAACTTGTAACATCCAGTCATTTAATTTGGATTGCCTGATTTCACACCTTTATTAAGGCAAGATTGAATAATGAAAGATCATCGAATTTGAATCCCAAAAGATTGTCTTCCAAAGTCGGAAACTTCCTTACACGCAGTGTGCATGTTAACTTGTCTGAATTTTTGCCCTGTTGCCGTTGGAATAGAAATCCAACAAATCTCAATTTATCGTCGAAAGATTTGGCAAATTGTTGTATTATCTTGTTACCTTTGTTTGTGTGAATTTTCACACTTATTTCATGTTGACACCCTACGCTGGGTGGTATCAGAGCCTGAGTGAGATCTATCTCAATTCCTACATTAAGATTGAGTGTTTCTTACCTTATCACCTTATGAGCTAAGAGAGAGTCCATCCAAGAGCCGATCCACAAGGTCACGAGATCCCCTAATCCGCACCTCTTTTACTAACCAAACTCCACCAAAATCTGAGCTCATGGCCAACCAGGACAACCAACAATTGGACATGAATCATAGATTCACTAATTTAGAGACTGCCATATAGGCAATTCTTGCTCGACTTGATAATCTTGTGGTGTAACCTCAAACACAACCACCTCCAGTTGAGGTACGTAATAATCAAAAAGAAGAAGAGGATGGTGATTCTGATACTACTCTTTATGTGAGAAGAGGAGGTAGATAAGTTCGTGGAGTGAGAGGAAGAGGGCGTGGTGATGGAGGTAGAGGGGCTAGAAGAAAAGTTGTAAGAGGAGAGCGTGGGGAGGAGATTATGTTAGACAAATAGATAGGTCATTCAAGATGAATATTGATAAATTCTACGGGGATGTGGATGTTGAAGCATTCTTGAATTAGTTAGATTCTCTAGAAAAATATTTTGATTGCATGGATCTGACCAAAGAGCAAAATGTGAACTACATTACTTTCAAACTAGAGTCTGGCACAGTTGTATGGTGGAGAAAGGAGCAAGAATCTCACTGAAGAAGGAGAGATCTACCTATTCAGGACTAGCCAACGATGGAGCAAGCATTGAGAGAGCATTTCTTGCCCGTAGACTACCATCAAGCCTTATTTTCACAATTCTAGTCTTGCACTCAAGGAAGCAAGACTGTGGATGAGTACATTATAGAATTCATGAGGCTGGCAGCAAGGAATGACATGGAAGAGCATGAGGACTAGATGATTGCAAGGTTCATTGATGGCCTGAATTATGAGGTGAAGAGTCGAATAGAGTTTGACACATTTTTATATTTTCAGGATGCTTGCAATAAGGCGTGCAAGATCGGGGCTACCTTGAAGAAGAAGAAAATGGTGGCAACCCGTTATACCCCTGGTCAAGCCTTTAATTCCCCACGAATGATAGAGAAGAAATCTGTTCCCCTACGGATCAGCGAGCCATGACCCAAGTAAGAACCAATGCACCTATAGTTGATCCACCTCAAAGGAAGGGCAAGGAAGTGGCTAAGAGCTCTTCACGGATTAATTGTTTTAAGTGCAATCAGATAGGGCACAAATCAAGTGATTGTCCCCTTTGCAACTATGCTCAATTATGCGAGAAGGATGAAGAGGAGCAATCCGGAGCTTATTATTGTGCACCCGTGTTGGAGAGTGAAGAGGAAGAGATTGAGAACTCTGAGAGTGAAGAGGAGTATTGTGGAGTGATCTAAAGGCTTGCCCTTACCACAAAGAAGAAGGATGTTTCACAATGACACAACCTTTTCTGAACCGGTTGCTATGTTGGAAAGGATGTGTGTGATGTAATCATTGATATTGGGAGTCAGGAGAACTTCATAAGCAAGTTGGTTGTGGAGAAGTTAGGATTGAAGATCACCCCACACCCCTCTCCTTATGCCATTGGTTGGGTGCAATCAGGGGGGAAGCATCAATGTGAACTCCCGTTGTGAAGTTCCTATTTTAATAGGAAAATATTCTAACCTGGTTACTATGACGCACTCCACATAGATGCATGTAATATCTTGTTGGGAAGACCATGGGAATTTGACAACAAGGCCGTGCATGAAGGAGAAAATAATACCTACGAAGTCAAGAAGGATGGTCATCATTTTACTTTGCTCCTTTGGAAGCCGAAGCAAGGCAAAGCTCAATCAAATAGTGCCATGCAATGGGTCACATTGATCACCATGGTCAAGCAAATGCAAGCCTCTATGAAGGAGTGTGAAGTGTGTTTTGTTCTCGTGATTGAAGGGAAGTCAGAGAGCAAGTTGGAGGTTGTGCATCCAAGCAAGATGAATGAGATATTGCAAGAGTACAATGATGTTTTTCCTGAGGAGTTACCTATAAGGCTTCCTCCAATACGAGATGTGCAACATCAGATTGATCTTATTCCTGGGTCAACATTGCCAAATCTACCATATTACAAAATGAACCCCAAGGAGCATCAAGTTCTAAGGGAGCAGGTGCAAAAGCTACTGGACCACTGTTACATACGAGAGAGCTTGAGTCCTTGTAGAGTACCTACACTATTAGTGCCAAAGAAAGATAGATCATGGCATATGTGCATTGATAGTAGGGCAATAAACAAGATCACCGTGGGTTATAGGTTTCCAATACCAAGGCTGGACAATATGCTTGACAACTTGAGTGGATCCACAATCTTCTCAAAGATTGATCTCAAGAACGGATACCATCAAATCTGCATCCGGTTTGGTGATTAGTGGAAGACAGGCTTCAAGACTAAGGAAGGCTCGTTAGAATGGTTGATAATGCCATTTGGCCTGACCAATGCACCAAGCACCTTTATGAGGCTTATGCATCAAGTAATGCACCCCTTTTTGGATAAGTTTGTTATGGTTTACTTCGACGATATCCTGGTGTTTAGCAAGTCAGACGAGGACCATCTTATGTATTTGAAGCAAGTACTAGACACCCTGAGGGAGAATGATTTGTTTGCCAACCTCAAGAAATGCATATTTTGGCAAGACAATGAATGTGTATCAAGTGAGAAGCTTCCTTGGCTTAGCTTTATTTTACAGGAGGTT
This sequence comes from Hypericum perforatum, assembly GCA_012979155.1. Lineage (NCBI taxonomy): Eukaryota > Viridiplantae > Streptophyta > Magnoliopsida > Malpighiales > Hypericaceae > Hypericum > Hypericum perforatum. The sequence continues at coordinate 2,758 of SOPF01010062.1, read as the reverse complement.
TATACATGGTTTTAGCATGCTGGCTGTCCCACTAACTTCTTTATTAAAGAAGAACGTGCCTTTCGAATGGAGTGATGAAGTGGAGCAAGCCTTTCAAGCATTGAAGAATTCCTTAAGCATCGCACCTATCTTGTCCCTTTTAAACTTTGGTAAGCTATTTGAAGTGGATGTTGATGCTTCCAGAGTTGGTATTGAAGCTGTGATTTCCCAAGAGAAGAAGCCTATAGCATACTTCAGTGAGAAGCTGAAAGAACATATGCAAATTTGGTCCACGTATGAGAAGGAGTTCTACGCTGTGATAAGGGCCTTGAAGACTTAGGAATGCTACTTAATTGGTAAGGAATTCATCCTCTATACTGATTATAGAGCTTTGAAATTTCTGAATGAGCAAACAAAGCTGTCCAACCATATACATGCTAGATGGTCCGCTTATTTGCAAAAATTCCCCTTTAAGATTGTGCATAAGAATGGGAGTGCAAATGTGGTTGCAAATGCTCTAAGTAGAAGGGTCACTTTGCTCACTGAATTGAAGGGTGTAGTCACTACCTTTGAGTGCATCTGAGACTTGTATGAGGAGGATGAGGATTTTAATACCATTTGGAAGAAGTGTTAAGGCAGAGTTGGCTTTGAAGATTATTATATACATGATGCCTACCTCATGAAAGGAAATCAGCTGTGTATCCCAAAGACTTCGCTTAGAGATCAGCTCATATGGGAAATGCATGGAGGGGGGTTGGCTACTCACTTGGGTCGAGATAAGACCTATACTGCCCTAGTTGTAATATTTCATTCGCCGAGAATGGAAAAAGGAGTATGGAAGTTGATCAAGCATTACCGTGTTTGTCAAGAAACCAAAGGAGGAGTTCAGAACATGGGTTTATACATTCCACTTCCAGTCCCTCAGAATATTTGGAAAGACCTCAGCATGGACTTTGTCCTTGGCTTACCCCGTACCCCCCGTAGTATGGATTCCATTTTTATGATTGTTGATAGGTTATCCAAGATGGCTCACTTCGTGCCTTGCCGCAAGACTATGGATGCTAATAGAGTGGCGAAATTGTTCTTCAAGGAAGTTGTTCATTTGCATGGAGTACCAAGGACAATTACATCTGACAGGGACACCAAGTTTCTTACGAGCTTTTGGCAAACTTTGTGGAAGATGTTTGATGCTAGTTTGTAATTTAGCACCACGACTTATCCGCAAATTGATGGGCAGACCAAAGCCACTAACAGTACATTTGGGAGCATGCTTAGGAGTGTCTGCCATGAGAAGCAATGCCAGTAGTTTCTTGCCATTCCCATTGCAGAATTTGCTTACAACGGAGTTATCCATCGCTCTACGGGGTATAACCTTTCTCTTTGGTGTACATGAAGACTCCAAATCATCTTATGGACGTAGCATCCATGATCAAGCCTCCTAAAGCCAATCTCTTGGCTATTTCATTTATTGATCATGTGCAAGAGGTGTTAGAAGCTATCAAGAAAAGGCTGGCTGTGACCTATGAAAAGGAGAAAGTGCGAGTGGATACACATAGGAGAGCACAAGTGTTCTAGCCAAGGGAAGAGGTAATGGTGTTTTTCAGGAAAGAGCGGATGCCATCAAACCATGGAGGAAAGCTTCAACAAAGAAAGTTCGGACCTTACAAGATTCTCTAGAGGGTGAATGACAATGCTTATATGGTGGACTTATTGTAAGAATTTGGAGTGTCTAAGACGTTCAACATGGCAGACCTTACTCCTTATTATAACCCTTTACCATTGCCTTCTAGGTTAGCAACTTGGGGTGAGTCTATTCAGAAGAAGGGAAGGATGACGTAGGGACAGATGCAAGAGAAGCTAGCCTTACGTGTGCATGTATGTGTGCATGGTTTTCTCGTCTGTATGCATGGGAGTTAATTACATTCTAGCCAGCTCGAGTTCGTTATTTCACATTAAATAAAGTGTCATCATTGTATGAATGTTGTTTTTGGTTTAACTCTAAGCACCTGAATGATCACATCTAAATATATGACTTTAATGTAATATCAAGAGGAATTTGAACTTGTAATAGCTGGCCATCTAATTTGGACAGCCAAATTTCATGCCTTTATTAAGGCAATCATCGAATTTGAATCCCAAAAAATTGTCTTCCAGAGTTGGAAACTTCCTTAAACACGGTATGCGTGTTAACTTGTCCGAATTTTTGCCCTGTTGCTCTTGGAATAGAAATTCAACAAACCTCAATTTGTCATCGAAAGATTTGGCAAATTGTTTTATTATCTTGTTGCCTTTGTTTGTGCAAATTTTCACAATTATTTCATGTAGACACCCTACGCTTCCTCCCCATAGATCTTTAGACTATCAAACAAATGAACTTGAAGGATGTATATTTCCTATAAAAAGTTGAATAATATTATTGTGACAAATAAGTTTCCCATTCTAATGATAAATAAACTCTTAGATGAATTGCATGGTGTAGTGATATTTTTCAAGTTAGATCTTTATTCTGGACACCACCAAATCAGGATGAAAAAAGAAAGATATCCCAAAAATAGTAAATAGAACTCATTATGGTCATATTAAGTTTAAGGTCATGGTTTTTGGGCTCACCAATGCACTAGCTAGCTTCTAGGCTTTGATGAACACCACCTTTAGTTCCCATTGATGAGATTTCATCTTCATTTTCTTTAATGAGATGTTAGTCTATCATAATTCTAAGGAGAAGCAACTACAATATTTGTAGATCACCTTAGACATTGTTAGAAATGAGAAGTTTTTT
>SOPF01010031.1:0-15381 GCA_012979155.1 Hypericum perforatum | reverse complement strand
GAGTAATTCCAAACCTCACCCTCTGTAAATTGATCTATTAAAAAAATTGAGAGTTTTAAGTGCATGATTCGGTTTTAACTGTTCCTCCGACAATTCATCTAGAGGCTCCACTTGATAAAATATGTGCTTTAGATTAAGCGATATGTGTGTGTGTATTTTGGTGCAATTTGATAATTTGAAATAAATACACACACATTTATCTATTATTGAAGGAAAAGTCGATACAATGACTTGAACTCTGAACCTTCTTGAATTTGAGTTTTAGAGTACATGCCCTCGACTGTATTTTAATTGAAATGAGTCTCATTATATAATTGTCATACAGTATTTGCATAAAAATGTAAGATCATATTATGGCAGGAGGCATTTGATGTTAAAGGGGTATTTTTAATCAACAAATTGTTCTTTTTACTCCATTTTATATTTTAGTTTTGCAATAACATCGAATACTGCTTTGGTATTTGATAATATGGTGATTACATGACAAAAACTACAACTATTGCCCCATAGTTGTGACTAGGACACCACTATTTAAATACTTGTGCGCAAAGGTTTGTTACTTTTTAAAAGTTCTACTCGGGTCAAGTCAAGATTAGTTTTCACTAGTAGAGTATAAACCAAAAAACCATAGACTTTTAGCTCATTAATAACAACTCACGGAATTCGTTTATGTTTCAGATGGTGAACCAGGCCCGGAGCTGAGAGACGATCATTCAGTCACAATCCAAATCTTTGTCCACGAACAAATGCCTTCTTCCATTCTGTTATCTGCAGCGAGAAACAAACCAAAAACTGGCCCTGATCAAGCAAACTGATGCCTTAGTCTGTATCATTGCAACGACAATTTTCTGAAACGTATAAACATGGGAAACAACACGAAGTGTACCTTTTATAGTTCATGATGTCTTGTTACAATATCGCTCTGGCTTAGAGCAGCAAGCGTCAGGTGAACGACTGGTTCCCTTCTATTAAATATTAATCTGGCTTCATTGCGTGTAATTTATCAAGTGTCCTCCATGTTACAGCATCAGGAGCAACACCACTTTTTCTCATGTCTCTCAAAATTTGGTATGCTTCTCTCTTCAAGCCCAAATTGCAAGCACCATCAATCACAATATTGTAACAGACGGTATTAGGAGTCGCCCCATTATCTACCAGTTCACAAAGAAAATGGCAAGCCTCGTTGAATTTGCCGGCACCGCAAAGCCCCTTCAACATGGCTGCATAAACGAAATCATCGTGCTTATTTGATGGCCATACTATATCATCCCATAACTTTGTAGCCTCATCTATTTGGTTGCAAAAGCATAAGCCCTCAATTATAATCGTGTAGGTAGTGCTGTCAGCGGTAACTTGGTCGGCCATCATTCTGCCGAAAATTTCTTTTGCCTCGTTGATCAGCTTAAGCTTCATCAACCCTTTAATAACAACATTATAAGATACAACAGTAGGTTGAATACCCTTTGATCGCATTAAGTGATCCAGGACATAGAGTGCTTCTTGACTCCTCCCTATGTTCAACAACCCAGCCATGACGGAGGTGAATGTTACCACATCGGGTGTACAGAACTTTCCCATCATCATATCATCCAGTACCTTCTGAGCCTCTTCTATTCTTCCCATCTTGCAAAAACCATTAATAACAGTATTAAGAGTGATCATATCCGGCTGGTACCCATTCTGCAGCATACATACAAGAACGTTCAAGATCTCCGTTGGATTATCCATAAAACAAAGAGCTCTCAGATATATATTATACATTCTTGTATTATCCGACCTCTCCTTTCCCAGCATAACTTTAAGCACTTCCCTCGCCTTGCCTAGTTCACTCACTCGGCAAAGAGCTTCCACGAGAATCTTGTAAGTATACTCTGTTGGAGAATATCCTAATTCAACACCTTCCTCCAACAGCTGGTAAGCTCTCAGGCAACCACCCTCCTTGCACAAGCCATGTACAATATGATTATAAGAAACCAGACTTGGACAAAGACCTGTCTTTCTCATGATATAAACCACCCGAGAAGCCCCATGAAAGCGCCCCTCTTTACAGAGTGAATCAATCAAATGGGCATAAGCAAACTCCCGGTTGACATTGTTACCTTGAGGCATATCGTTTGCTATCTCGAAAACATCGCTAAAATAACCGCATTGACACAAAGTATCAACCAGATACCCGAACCCCGCATTATTCACGTTCAAATCATCTTCCCCTTTCATCACCTCCCAAAGCCCCTTCATCATCTCCTTCCCCCGGTCCAAGTCCCGTCTCATCAAAAAGCCACGAATCAAAGCACTAAACGTCAGCGCGTTCGGCACCAACCCGTACTCAGACATTTCATCGAACACCTTACATGCATCACCAACCTTGCCAGCATCGCAATATCCCCCAACCAAAGTGGTCAAGGTAACCACACTTGGCGAGTGCCCTCGACTTATCATATCAAACAACAGCCTATGACCGACGTCCGGCCGCCCGGCCACCTTACAAAACTGATCGATCAATCTGTTGTAATTAACCAGAGATGGAACGAACTCGGGCTTCACCCCGAGCAGAGCGTACACGACCACTGACGTGGCGGATGGGGACCTGGAATCGAGCAGCCGCGCAACGAGAACATTGCACGCACGCGCGTCCGGGACCACGCCGGAAGCGACGGAAGCGAGAAGAAAGGTGTGCGCTTCGCGGAAGCGGGACGCGGCTGCAAGCGCGTGGACGATGCTGCTGAGGTTGAGGGAGTCGGGGCGGTAGCCGAGGAAGCGGAGGCGGCGGAGGAGGTGGAGAGCTTGGTCGACGTTGCGGCGGTTGAAGCAGAGGTCGTGTATTATGTTGGTCCAGTATCTCCGGTCGGCGATGGGGACGTCGAGGTTCGGTCGGCGGTCGGGAAGCGTGAGGGAGGAGAGTAGGCGAGTTAGGGTTTTAAAGGGTTGGGGGGTTTTGGAGTTGAGCGGGTGGGTGGAGAACATTGGTTGCCGGTGGTGGTGTGGTGAGAAGCGAAGTTGAGAGTGATGATAAACGGGCGGGAGAAGTTAGGGAATAAAAGACAATTAGTAAGTATGAATGTTTCGAAACTTGTCATAACAAAAAAAAATTGACTTACGAATTAATTAGAATTTAGAATAATACTCGGTTCACTAAAAAAATAAAAATAAAAATAATACCACTCGATAAAGAATTATTTGAATCTGTTGGAAAATACATTGTCGTATTTAATCAACAATACAAGTAGCCAACTATTATCATACACTTGTCACCCAAGAAAGTATTCCTTCACCTGGTATGAAAAATAGGTCCATGAATAATGTTATATATTGTGGTTATGTAAGACATATGAGATTTGTGTCTGTGAAGGAATTTTTTAATTTTTAGTCGGGAATTTAGATTTAATATATATATATATATATATTATGGATGAAAAATCTAACTAGCCTCTTGATATAAAATAAGGTAAAAAAGGTTATGGCATGACACTAATCATTTTTTAACTTGACTAATCTACTCGTATTTTTTAGTTTATTGAAATAGTAATTAAAGAATACACTATGTAGCAATAACTCGTATTCTTTTTAATAAGATACAAACAACATTCTAGAATCTTTTCCAATAATTTCATGTGAAGCTTGCTAATAAAATTTTAGATTCTTTTTATTGAAAAGGAAAATATTTTTGTCATTCTTCTGCGTTGAGATTTTGGAGAAGCTGTAGTAGTCCGATGATTCTTTCCTGAAATTATGACTCATGTGAAAAGGATGATGAGACAGACATTAAATAGTTCAAAAATCGAGTAAGATCGAATTGCAGATTGGTATTGATATTAATAAGTTGGAATGCACTAGTAAATCAAATGATCCGATGGCTCAATTTATTAACAAATCGAGAAATGGGTTCTTTGAAATTGGTAATGCCCATCGTAAGACTATATTAAGAATTGAACAAAATGAAGATATTGGGATTCAATCATCTGGTAGCATGATGTATGTCGCTACTGTGCAAAACAAGTTTTATAGATGACATGAGATTTTTTGGAGGCGGTGAGTTAATTGATACTTATTGTTGTTCAAGTATCACTTTGTTAACTTGAGTATAACTTTTTTATAAGCAAATTAAACTTGTGAAAAATTAATGAGATGATGCAAAAGTTTGATATGCTTGGTTTGATTCTTCAAAATAATTTTTATCTAAAATATCACTACAACTACTAGTCTAAGTATGAAACGTGTGTTCATCTTTTTGTCGAACGCTACAGTCAATCAGTCATATCAAGTTAATACTCTTCTTCCGTTGTGTTCTGTGATGATCATTGAATTTAAACTTATATTTTTCCAAAAAAAATCATGAAGTTTCTTAAAGATTGCTATTTTTTATCTATTGTGAGTCTCTCCTATTTAATATTCCTTATTTGGTCTATTTGTGTTTCTTGTTACTAGTGTGATGAATTGCTTTTGTTTGTGAAGAAGATTATCTTTTGATTTCACTGTAGTAAACTTTTGTGATATTGACGAAATTCGGAACCATCTACTCCATATAGCTTCTACAAATGCAGTATGGATACCTTGCATTTTTATTTTAAGTTTTCCCGTAATTGAGAACTAGCTTTTCTACTTGTCTTTGTGTTTTAATAAGCTTTTTGGCTAGACGTGAGGTAATATATGTTGTTTAAGACATCATTGCTCAGGGAGATATGATTTTAAAATTTATAGGAGATATGGCTTATCCAAAAAAATATGAAGATGCAAACATGAATATATTTAGAGAATTTATTATCAATCGGGTAACGATAATGCTTGCAAATGAAGCATGATTTGTGAGTTAGATTCACTATTTTTTTGTTTTTTAGTCATAATTTAGAGTTAAATATATATATATACACACACTACTACAGATAAAAATCTAACTAGTCTCGAAATATAAAATAAGGTTAAAAAATTATGGTAGGACGTTATTCATTATTTAGCTTCACTAATCTACTTATATATTTTGTTCTATCGATTAAATTATGCCACAGACAATATCTAGATACTCATACTTTTTCATAAAATATGAAACTTAATAATCCTTTATAACAAGTTTACTATAATTTGGGTCACACTTTAATTTAATACATTGACAATAAATAACTATACTTATGAGAGTGTAATGAATTAAATTATGAGATAACTACTTGTTTGTTTGACTATCTTTGCAAATCACTATTATTTTAAAAACATTCCTCCCTCTCTAAAAAAATATTTTAAAAATTAAAAAAAATATATAAAACATTGTTAACAAAATGCCCAACCTTAGAAAATTACATAACATACTCGCCCAATGAGCAAACATGTATCTAGGCTCATATCTAGTGACTCATATTTAGTAAAATTTAGACTCATATCTAAACTCTTTATAAAGAGTTTAGGTTCATATCTAGTGAAATTTCGAGTTTAGATATGAGACATCTTTATAATGTTTGCTAAAGAAATCTTTATAATGAGTTTAGGCTCATATCTAGTAAAATTTAGAGTTTAGATATTGAGTCTAAACATTTTCACATTATAAACATTTTCTAATGTGCGTATCTAGTGGCTTCTATCTCCGTTTAGAGTCTGTAAGCAAAACACATGGATCTTCGAGGGAGTTCCCCTTTTTTTGCCAGCGCGGAATGACAACCAGATTGTACTCATTATTAATAAAACCGAATCTGAATATGCATGATTATAAAGGGAATATGAGTGATGGACTGTAGAAGCATATATGGTGGAAAGACGTACGGATCTTCGCCATCATCCCCATGCGAACTGCTGCAGATCAAACAGACAACCCTGTCGTAAAAACCAGCGACATTAATTCGGTATTCTCGTAGAGGATAGTATCAATCAAGTGCTCGCAGGTTAAAGGTCTGACAAGCCTGATGGGCGGTACACCATCACTGATTGCTGAGTAAATGCTCTTCCCCTTGGAAAGTTTTGATGACGTAATTCTCTTCGCCTCAGAAACTTTTGAGGTGATCAGCGGCAAATTCTTTAGATATTATCAGACGCAAAGAAATTTTGTTGATCAAACGGAATCATACAAGGGATTTCATCGACAACTTTATAATTTCTAGTATTGTAGCCGTCGAAGTCATATTCGCATGAGATATATTAGAAAAAGTTAATTTAACATGAGACAACACTGGTAACACGCATCATTCTGAAGCAAACGGACTTTCATAGGCGCCATCGTCCTCGATCTCTACTCCAAACTTAGCCTTGACCCTTCTCCTTGGTAATTGATTTCTCCCTAAGACAATTGTTTGTTTGATGTTTTTAGTGAACCTACCCGCAAACATGCATGAACCTATTACCAAAAGATTTTCTATTATTTTTAAAAAAATGAAATTTACTAAACTATATTGATTAATGATTTAAAATTTAGTAAAAATTAATACATATCATGTCACAATTTCATGTAAGAATTTACTGCATTAAAAAATCTAACTAGCCCATAAATCTGAAATAAGATAAAAATAATTATGGTAGGATAGTATTCATTTTTTAGCTTTACGAATCTACTATCTAAATACTCACGTTTTCTCATTAAATATGACATGTCTTTTATAATAATTTCAATATAATTTGATTACATTTTGATTTTAATACATTGACTTGAACTAGTGATATGACAATTTATTTTATTAACAATGTATAACTATACTTTAAGTAATAACATTAACGACAGACATGAGAGTATAATGAAATCAAACTACGAGGATAATTACTTGTTTATTTGACTATATCTTCTAACGTTAAAACGGGCGGGAGAAGTTGGGGTGTAAAAGACACTCAATTAGTAAGTAAGAATGTTTCGAGAGTCATACCAAAAAAATTGTTTCGAGACTTGCGAATTAAATAGAATAATACCCCTCGAAGTAAAGAATTATTTAACTCTGTTGGTAAATATATTGTCATAAGTTATCATCACACAAACATACATAAATGTACATTGTCGTATTTAATCAATAATACATGTATCTAACTATTATCATACACTTAGGTCCCATGAATAATGTTATATAGTGTGGTTATGTAAGCCCTATGAGATTTGTGAGTGAAGGAATTTTTTAACTTTTTAGTCGGTAGTAAGTTAGAGTTAATATATATATATATATATATATATATATTATGAATAACAAATCTAATTAGACTCTTGATATAAAATAAGGTAAAAAGGTTATGGTATGACACTAATCATTTTTTGACTTTAATAATCTACTCTTATTTTTTAGTTTATGGACATATTAATTAAAGAATACATTATGTAGCAATAACTCATATTGTTTTTAATAAGATACAAACAACATTCGATAATCTTTTCCATAATTTCATGTGAAGCTTGCTAATCAAATTTTATATTTTTTTATTGAAAATGAAAATATCTTTGTCATTTTTCTGCGTTGAGATTCTGGAGAAACGAGTAATCGGATGATTCTTTCCTAAAATTATGACTTTTGTAGTCTTGTGAAAAGTATGATGAGACAGACATTAAATATTTCAAAAATCGAGTAAGATCAAATTGCAGATTGGTATTGATATGAATAAGTTGGAATGCACTAGTGGCTCAATTTATTAAAAACTTTGAAATTGATAATGCCCATCGTAAGACTATATTGATAATTGAACAAAATGAAGATGTTGGGATTAAATCATTTGGTGGCATGATTTATGTCACTACTGTGCAAAATAAGTTTATATATGACATGAGATTTCTTGGAGGTGGTCAGGTAATTGATACTTAACAAAAAGTGATGATTGTAAAATAATTATCAAATCTAATTAAAGAATTAGTGAAACAAATTTTTAAAAAATTAGTAAATATAATTGTTTCTTCTCTTTAAAGAAAGCTACATCACCCTTTTGTATTTCAAATTTTACATTCATTTCTCTCAATTTTTTAATAAAGTTTTCTTAAAAAATCACATTAATCTATAATAAAATTAATAGTACGACCATAAAAAGAGGGATGGTCGCTTCTTAACAAATTTTATTTAAAATAGATTTTTATACAAAATGAAAATGAAAATAATTGTTCCATTCCACTATTCAATCTTATTGATGGAAATTTTGTTTAGAATAACATGCTTGGCGAGCAAGAAATGATGAATTGCTAAAGGGACAATGATGTCAATGACGGCTTCGAAGGTACCTTACCGGAAAAGCAACGACTCCCTTCATTTCCTTGGGAGTTTAAAATTTAAATAATTGAATTGAGAATTTCTGGTCGTATCAAAATAAAAAGCGAGAAGAATCTTTATGGAATTAAATTTTGTTTTTAAAAATAATGATCCTTAACAAAAATCTAATGAATTCAGGAAAAGATCGAGCAACTGCAACAAAAATATCCGCGATAAGATCATAGCATCTGTAGTTGGAGACGAAGACTTTTTCAGTGGTATGATACCGTAAATATCTCCAACTTCCGCACCAATTTCTCCCGCAAATAAACAATAAGAGTCAAAAGAAAATTGCTCCCTCAAACTGCACGCCGTCTCCTTTGCTAGTAGAAAGCTGCAGGAGGCATGTCTCACCATCCTCATGCGCTACCATGGAGCGTGATTATTACCCCTAATTTTTATCTAAAATATCACTGCAACTACTAGTCTAAGCATGGAACTTGTGTTCATCTTTTTGTAGAATGCCACAGTCATACCAAGTTAAGACTCTTCTTCCGTTGTGTTCTGTGATGATCATTGGATTTAAACTTATATTTCTCAAAAAAAATTATGAAGGTTCTTAAAAATTAATATTTTTTATCTATTGTGAGTCTCTTTACTTTTTTTGTGAGTCTCTATAATAAACTTTTGCGAATGTTGACGAAATGGGGACCATCTACTCCATTATAGCTTTTAAAGATGCAAGTATGGATGATATGCATCTTTATTTTAAGTTTTCGCATACTTGAGGACTAGCTTTTCTATTTGTCTTTGTGTTTTAATAGGCTTTTTTGGCTGGAAGTGAGGGAATATATGTTGTTTAAGACATCATTGCTCAATGAGATATTATTTTAAACTCTACATATGGCTTATCCAAAAAAAATGAAGATGCAAACATGAATATATTTAGAGAATTTAGTATGAATCGGGTAAGGGTAATGCTTGCAAATGAAGCATGATTCAATGTAATGTGTCTTGACAATAAGAGAAATACACAGATGGATACATGGAAGTGATCCATCTTCATAACCTTTAATTGTCGTTTATCTTTATATAATAACACTGCTTATGCGTGAATATTCTCGTATTATCTTCGAAACTCAAGATTTATAAATAACCTTATGAGATTTGTGTAGTATGTATGCTATATAGTGTGTCATTTATTCTAGAGACACGAATACTACTATGTAGTGTAACTTTGTGAGTTGGATTCACTATTTTTATTGCTTTTTAGTCATAATTTATAGTTAAGTATATATGTACACACACACTTTACTATATAAAAAAAATCTAACTAGTCTCGAAATATGAAATAAGGTTATAAAAAAATATGGTAGGATATTATTCATTATTTAGCTTCACTAAACTACTTATATATTTTCCTTCAGTGATTAAATTATGCCACAAACACTATCTAGATACTCATTCTTCTTCATAAAATATGACACTTAATAATCTTTTATAACAAGTTTAGTATAATTTGGTCACACTTTAATTTAATACATAGACAACTAATAATCCAACAATTTATTTTACTGACAATGTATAACTACACTTATGAGAGTGTAATGAATTAAATTATGAGATAACTACTTGTTTATTTGACTACATCTTTGCAATCGCTATTATTTTTAAAAAAAATATTTCACTCTCTCCAAAAATTATTTAAAAAATAAATAACAAAAATCTGTAAAATATAATGAAATGCTCAACGTTAGAGAATTACAAACTTCCGCAATTTCATACCTAAAATCAATAAATACTACATATATTAGAAAGTTAACATGATGCAGCACTAGTAACACGCAATATTACGAAGCAAATGGAATTTCATATGGGTAATCGTCCTTGATCTCTGCTCCAAACTTGGCCTTGACCCCTTCTCCCTCATTAATTGATTTCTTTCTAAGACAATTGTTTGTTTGATTCTTTTAGTTATGTGAACCTAGCCGCAAACATGCATGAAACTACTACAAAAAAAATTCTATTTTGTTTAAATGAAATTTACTGAACTATATTGATTAATGATTTAAAATTTAGTAAAAATGAATACATAGCATATCATGATTTCATGTAAGAATTTACTACATTAAAAAATCTAACTAGCCTCTAAATCTAAAACAAGGTAAAAATGATTATGGTAGGACATCATTCATTCTTTAGCTTTACGAATCTACTATCTAAATAGTTACACTTTCTCATAAAATATGACACTTGATAATCTTTTATAACAATTTCAGTATAATTTGATTACACTGTGATTTTAATACATTGACTTGAACTAGTGATACAACAATTTATTTTATTAACAATGTAAAACTATACTTATAAGTACTAAGGTTAACGAGAGACATGAGAGTATAATGAAATCAAACTGATAAATACTTGTTTATTTTATTATATCTTCACAATTGACATTATTTTTTTATAGTTAATTAAGTATCAATATAAAATGCACGAAAAATTACACATTTCCACAATCTCGTACCCAAAATCAATAAATACGAGGTATATTAGAAAAGATAACTTAACATAATATAATACTAACAACACGTGTGACCCCATTGACGTCACCGTCCTCGATCTTTATCCCAAGCTTAGTCTTGACATAATTGATATTTTTAGTTGTGTGAAATTAGCCACAAACCTAACCGTCCAAAGCTATTCTATTATTTCTTAAAAATGATCTTTACTCAACTATATTGATTAATGATTTAAATTTCAGTATAAATGAATACATAACATATCATTATTCCATGTAAAAATTTACTACATTACTTCAAATTAGTAAAACATGACTATGCATGATATTCAATTAAATTAAATAATTAAATTTTGTAATTTTTTTTTTTTGCAAAGTTGTAACTCGATCTTCTCGAAAGTTGTTGATAATGTATTATAACGTTATGGAATATAAAATGCTAACTTGAAATTCTCATTATTACCATGCACATTAAATTACAAGGCTAGAAATTCTATTTGCAGGGTAAGACATTAAGCAACCTACAACACACTAAGAAAATGATATCCAAGCGGGCGAAAGTAGATAGAAAAATATGATATCCATAATTAATTCATAAAAGTTGCGGGAGAATCATTTTTTTTTTCAATTGTCCATCTCGTTTAGAAAAACAATTCCATAAGAAATTAAAATTTCCCTGAAACTTATCCAGTGAAAACAAATGGAATATTATAGATAGCATATAGCAAAATGAAGTCAGTTAATTACCAAAACACATTGATCCAAGTTTTACCTCATAAAAAAAATTAAATACAAAACATCAAAAAATTAATTTTTAAAAGACCCACAATAATGGATTTTGAATCTCATAAAATTAAGCCCAATTAATTAGAGGAAACGCCAAGTCCATAATCTAAGACCTACATAAGGCAACCTTATTCAGATAATAATAGCACTGATTTAAACGAAGAACGGTACATCGCCGGCGGCGAAGCAGCCTCCATCCCCTTAGGAGGCAACGGCTCGCTCTGCTCGGCTTTTGAGCCAGTCGACGATATCCCCGAAAACCAAGTCCACGCTCTCGTCCGGCTCGCCGACCAGCTGGTGCCACATCCCAGTGTATATCTTCAGCGTCTTGTCGGTGCTCGACGCGCGCGCGTGGAGCTCCCTCGCGCACTCGGGGTCGCAAACGACGTCTTCTTCGCCGTGCACGATTAGCATCGGCGTCTCCACCTCCTCGAACCTCCCCTGAAGCTCCGCGCACACCCGAAGCAGCTCCTTCGCCGTCGCCGCCCTCGGTCTGGCGACCACGCGCCGTGGGCTCGCCATTGCCAGCTTCCGCGTCCGCTCCTCCTTGAACGAGACCTCCGGGATCGACCCGCGCGTCGGGACCACGCGCCAGGTCGGGATGAGCGCGGCGGCGAAGCCTAGAAGGTGCTCCAGCGGCCACGGCGGCTTGAACTTGTCGCTGATTCCGCACATGGCGCCGTTGAGCACGATCCCGTCCCACGCGCGAGGTTCCCGGAGCGTGAGGAATAACGCGATCGCGCCGCCGAGGGACTCGGAGTACAGGAACGCCGGGAGTCCCTGCGCGTGAGTTCGTCGGAAGCCGGCGAAGAAGGTTTGGCAGTCGTCGACGACGGGGGAGAGGTCGGGGATGTGGTGGAGGAGGCCGTCGGAGAAGCCGTGGCCCTGGTGGTCGATGGCGCAGACTGAGAATCCCGAGGAGGCGAAGAGAACGGCGGTGAGCTGGACGAGCCAGCTGGACTCGCCGGTGAATCCGTGGACGACGGCGACGCAACCGATCGGGGAGGAGTCGAGTGGGGCCCACCACTGGGTGAAGAGGCGGAAGCCGCGGGAGTTGGTGATGTACTCCGAAGAGTGGGAGACGCGGTGTTTGGCGTAGAACTGGTCCGGGGTCAAGGACCCGAAGGGACTCTCCTCGCTTGCCTCGGAGATCGGATGCTTCATCTTTTCACTCTCTTCTCGCGGTCGTCCGGTCGTCTGGAGAGAGAAAGGATGCGCATAAATATTGGGTTTAGGTCGGTGGTTGAGGGAGCGTTGGAGGATTAATTCCCGGATGGTGGCGGGGTGTACAAGGCGTGACTTCTGTTGGGGACCACCTAGAAAGTTTATGAACTTTTTTTCCTAAGCTCGTTTTTGTTTTCCATGGGATTATTTATTATGAAAAAAAGATTTACATTTTTTTGAAATTAAAATATTTTTTCAAAGTAATCTATTTTGTGTTTTCTAAAGTAAATTGTTTTATTCTATATAACCCCAATAAGGTGCATTAACATAGTTACAACACATGACGAAACTAGATAAACTTTATCAAAATATTTGTCTCTAAGATAAAATTTATATACTTCCAAAATTACATAAAATCAAATCTAAAATACAACTCGGAAGTCAAACAACACCAAAGCACTTAATCACCATAATACTATTAGAACCGTTGATGAAGATCAAAACGTCACGGGAAAATTGATCATCAACCATGAGTTTAATGGCATAGAAAATATGTGAATTATATTCTCGCCAAGACAATCCCGTATCGATTGTGAGCTGCCACATCTGGATAATTGATTTTGTATTGACTCATTTTCTACTTGTTATGCTAAATAACCGTTGAAAATGAAAATAGATAGTCCTATGCCTTGAAAACATCAATGTTTGTTAAAAGTTAAAACCAAAACGAAAACATCCAAATGTTATGTCCCCACGGAATGTAAAATCAAAACCATCTTTTATGTAAATAATTATTACTTGAAAATCAGCTACTGTTGACAAATTACTCAATTCAATATATCGTCCAATGAAATTGACTAACTTTCATTAAAAAAAAATATGTTTTGATACAGATTTTTAAAATTAAAAAAAAAAGATTAATCAAATTGCTTATAGCATGTGAGGCAATCTAGAAAGAAATCGTCTTCTATACAAATAAATGGCGGGACCGGATGAATGGCCGTCAATAATTGTCCATTGAGATGCGTTATGGCAAAGAGCTCTCGCTATCAATTGCAGTACGTGCAGGTGAATAATAGAGCGTGAGCAGTATGAACATTAACTCAGTAGGACATAGTATGTCATGGGACCAAGATGACATACCTCGAAGTTCAAAAAGACTCGGGATGGCAATCGGACTAGTCAGAGCGTTATTAAACATTGTCTCAAACACAACAAAGAAAATTTTCCAATCATATGTATCACTTCAGATCTACCGTAAGCATACCCTTTTATTTTCCCTGATCTCACCAGTTTCATTTTACCGAAATTAAAGTTCATGAGAAGAGATAAACTTTGAATAAAGGGAGCATGGTTTCAAATGTTTGCAAGTAAAGAAAGTAGATGTAAGAAACAGATCAGTTGTTTGAGATCCTGGTTCTTGCAGCTATAGAGGTGTGGACAGACTATACTGCATCAGCTTCAAGCTTGAGCTTGTTCATACGCTCAACTAATAATACCATGAAGTTCATGGAAAAGAAAATTTCTGTACAAAATTTCATACATAAGCAACCAGCCTTGATTCTTTATTTACAAGCTCTGCAGCAACCAAGTTAATCTTGCAAAACGATGGCTTATTCCACTTCTTCATCAAGGCACGCTGAAAGAGAGAAACCAAGTCTGGTCAAGTAAGAAAGCCACAATTTCAAAAACCAACAGAAAGCTGATAGGAATTGACGTCCCCATGGACTGTAATATGTATCCAAGATTCCATTCACATACCCTTTCCATGATCATAGTGGTTCCGTCACTAACAATTTCTAGCCATGGTTCCAAATGGGGTACAGTCTACACACTGCTATTCGGATATTTGTCGAAGGAAAAAATTAATTTTCGTTAAGATTGGAATGGACTTGATTCCTCCGTTGCGGGAGTATGCTATCACAAGAACAGAACGCCAGCAAACAGCAACATTCCCATAACCATGAACTTAACAAACATGCAGGTCTCGGGCACCATCAAACAGTTGATGAAGTAGCCTCTCTTTGCTCTATATCGTATCTACTTGTATGAAAAATCGCACACACAAGCCAAGCAGGGGAAGATAAAGACAAGTTCATTACTAAGCACAACTCTCAACTTCCAAACTAATTAGAATCATTTCATTCAGATCCTAATATGTATAAGACAACCACATGCATTACCAATCGCAATTGCCACCTCAAAGAGGGGAATCCCCACAGAAGGCACACAAATCCAATTCTGCAACTGATCATTGTGCTATCCGCCATCGGCGTTGCTATCCATGCATTCTATTGAGTTTGACTTAAGAGAATTCAAATCCCTTGACACCTATGTTCTCAACAGCCCGCTATAGCGGCATAACGTAGCGGATTTGCCAACCAGTGCTACGCTATTTGCCTCCTACGCGCTATGGCTGTTGGATAATAGCGTTATAGGGGCCGCTGTCATGATTTTAGTCTTTGCAATAACCGCTATCCCGCTATCTGCTACACTCACACTACTTCCCGTTTGCTAATGATCAGATCATTCTTAACCTATCCTCCAAACATCAAACAAATCAAATGTAGGAATCCATCCATAAACCCAACAAAACCCTAAGCAACACGTATAATGAGAGACATAGGGGCAAAAAGGTAAAAAAGCGCAGGGTGAACCTCCACAGCCGAAGCAGCAGTAGCAGCAAGAGAGGGCCATAACCAACTCCCGGACAACCACCCCAGCCTTATCGGACCTAGAAGCGTTCTTCTTCTCCGGCAAGAGCCGCTCCTCGAGGTGGTGGTG
>SOPF01009986.1:0-10700 GCA_012979155.1 Hypericum perforatum | reverse complement strand
TACGATTAAGTTATAGACATACTACTTTTACGCATTTTGGCTTTAGCATTGGTTGGTCCACTTGGCGAGTATTTTTATGAGAATAGTTGTCGCTACAACTTTAGTGTTATGCTTGAGAATGTTAGAGAGTTCTAAAACCTTTAGACAAGTCTTCACTTTGGTCACTTAGCTTAGTTTTAAGTTTTTCCAAAACTATCCTCGGGTAAGGTAGGTAGATTTGACCTGCTTGGAAACAAATGGCCAAAACTTTCTCATTTTTGATCCAAATTGGACAAATAAATACGCTTTGGAAAGCTAAGATATAGACCTACAATTAGTTAGACATAAGTTGCTTCAGACTGTCACTGGAAGAAGGATGAAATAGAGCTTGAAATTACTGGATTATGATTGGCCGAGAGATAGGCAGCAAATTAGGTGGTGCTATGTGTTTTACTTCATTTTGAAGTTAAGGAATAAGATAGGCTTCAAGGGAGGTCATTTAGGAGTCCTGTTTTGGTGGTTTTATGGGTTGTTGAGAATGTTATAGTAAGGATATGTGGTTATGAGAGTATGTAGATAGAGATGTGTAGAAGTATTGATGAAATTGTTAAAAGGAGGTTATTTGGTTAGTTTTGAATGAGATTTTGATATGTGTAGGGACTTCTATGACCTCTTTTATGTATAATTATGGTTCTATAGATATTGTATGATTTCATAGTATTTATATGTTCTTAGGAAAATAAGTGGACAACTAATGAGCTGAATCATTTGTAGAAGTTTAGGTTTATGAACTTTGAGGAATTAAGGTGAGTGGATAATGGGTTCGTGAAAATTATTATTTTCATTTGCTATCTATATTCCTTGTTATTTAAATTTGAAAGTGAATAAGCTATGCCTTATATCTTATAGCTATTCTGTTGATTATCCCGTCATTGATCCTATTTTGTTGAAAGACCTTCATTTGTGATCTTATTCCTTGATATGGTTTGTAATTATTCCTATTATTATTCCATATGGTTATGAGCCTTGTACGATATTCACGTTTAATCTTATATTTATGAGGTCTTTGGGACCGCATGTGGTATGCATTAAGCCTTTGAGGCGTATGGCATGTGTCCTGTTCTTTGAGGGCGTCTATATACATATGACTTATGTTTGTGTGGAATTTTAGCTTGTGTAGTATTTATGCCTTATGTTGCATTTATGCTTGTGTAGAATTTATGCCTTATGTTGTGACGTTATATGTGGCTCATGGCTCATAGATCATATCTCATTGTTCATGTTCTATATTATGTATTCTATATAAGTATATGTAATTATTATGTATTATGATTCGTATGACACCAAATATGACCCATTAACAATCCTTAACCTCATGATACTTATTCTCTACTCACTGAGCTTGTCTCACCATTCCTTCTTATTCATTTTCCAAATCTTAGTTGGTGATCTAGTAGAGCTTTCATAGAGTCACGAGAGCTTGCTTTTGAGGTCGGGCCTACAAAGATGTCTCGTTTGTCATTTTGGACTTGTAGTCTATATGATATAGTTGATGATGTAGATTGTTGTATTGTTATGAGGATTGCAAGTGTGATGAATTTTGTTGTATAGATAGGCTATATTTAGGTTTATGTTTATGAGGCTTGTAGGGATTTGATTAATATTAGTTTTAGTCGAATCCTTACACTAGTCATAACCAACATGTTATGGGTCGTGACAATTTTGGTATAGTGAGCGTGGAGTAAAGTTGAATAAGTTAGGTGGGAGACAAGGAGATAGATGAATGTGGATCGACCGTGGATCAGTTGAGTGGAAGATATTGGAATAGATGAGCATGGAACGAAAGTGGATAGGTTGAATGGAAGATATGGGGATAGATGAGCGTATGTTCTTAATAGATTTTTCATATGAAAGTGGATTATGAGATTTGAAGATTTATTGGATTGACTTTAGTTATTTGTCCATGTAGTTTTGACAATGTCTAGACGTACTCATAAGAGTAAAGAGAATTCATCAATGTCCCGTAGGATGCCTCAACAAGATTCACATATTAGTTCTGATATTCTTCCTGATGTTGTTCCTCCACATATAGTTCCTAGTGCTTTATAATGTATATTATTGATAACAATAGACTACTTGAGAAAGGCTATATTAGGCCAAGTGTTCAAAGTTGGCAAACAGAGAATGTGGTGAGAGCATAATATCCACATCTATTTGACGACACGAGTAAGTGAATTTCAAGGACAAAATTCTTTTTAGGAGAGGAGAATTGTAAGCCCTCTACCACATTATAGTTACAAGTGTCGCTAGCTAAGCTTCTAAGTTATTTTATGATTAAGTTATAGACGTACTACTTTTATGTATTTCGGCTTGAGCATTGGTTGGTCCACTACTTTTATAGAGTTCCAAAATCTTTAGACAAGTCTTTACTTTGGTCATTTAGCTTAGTTTTAAGTTTTTCCAAAACTATCCTTGGGTAAGGTAGGCAGATTTGACTTGGTTGGAAACAAATAGCCATAACTTTCTCATTTCTGATCCAAATTGGACAAGTAAACATGTTTTGGAAAGCTAAGACAGAGACCTACAATTAGTTAGACATAAGTTAATTCAGAATGTCATCGGAAGAAGGTTGAAATGGAGCTTGAAGTTATTGTGATTGGCCGAGAGATAGGTAGCCAATTAGGTGGTGCTATGTGTTTTACTTCATTTTGAAGTTAAGGAATGAGATAGGCTTCAAGAGAGGTCATTTAGGAGGTATATTAAACTCTATTTTTACTAGAGAACAAGGAAAAATAAGATAGACACTCAGAGAACCAAAATAAGAAAGAGAGAGAAGCAAGGAGGAGAAAGAAGAAGAAGTAGACAGGTCTAAGAAGAATCGTGTAGTAAGTGGTTATAGGCTAGGATTTAGACTTCGTAGATGTATACAAAGTTGTAGAGGATAGAAAATCCTATTTTATAGTATATTTAGTTTGTTGATTTGGTGAAATAATGAATCCAGAAGGAGCATTTTACTCTAGCCAAGTTGCTGAGCTCTTGGATTTGAGTAGGTTGAAGGGAAATGACTTTTTGAGTTGGTTGTGTTGATTGTGGAGTTAATTGTTGGATATAATATGATAAAGGACAAACATAGGAGTCCTGTTTTTGTAGTTGTATGGGTTGTTGATGATGTTAAAGTAAGGATATGTAGTTATGAGAGTACGTAGATGGAGATGTGTGGAAGTGCTGATGGAATTATTAAAAGGAGGTTATATGGTTAGATTTGAATGAGATTTTGATATGTGTAGGGACTGTCATGACCTCTTTTATGTATGGTTATAGTTCTATGGATGTTGTATGGTTGCATAGTATTTATATGTTCTTAGAAAAATAAGTGGACAACCAACGAGCCAAATCGTTTACAGAAGTTTAGATTTACAAATTTGAAGGTGGTTAAGGTGAGTGGATAATGGGTTCTTGAAAATCATTATTTTTATTTGCTATCTATATTCCTTGTTATTTTAAAATTAGAAAGTGAATAAGGTATGCCTTGTATCTTAGAGCTATTCTATTGATTACCCCATCATTGATCCTATTTCGTTGAAAGACCTTCATTTGTGATCTTATTCCTTGATATGGCTCATAATTATTCCTATTATTATTCCATATAGTTATGAGCCTTGTATGATGTTCACAATTACCCTTATATTTATAAGATCTTTGGGACCGCATGTGATATGCATTAAGCCTTTGGGGTGCATGCCATGTGTCATGCTCTTTGGGAGCGTCTATGTACATATGAATTATGTTTATGTGGTATTTATGTGTGTGTAGCATCTATGCCTTATGTTGTATTTATGCTTGTGTAGCATTTATGTCTTATATTGTGACGTTATACGTGGCTCATGGCTCATAGCTCATATCTCATTGTTCATGTTCTATATTACATATTCTATATAAGTATATATAATTATTATGTATTATGATTCGTATGACACCAAATATGACCTATTGACATTCCTTAACCTCATGATACTTATTATCTACTCACTAAGCTTGTCTCACTATTCCTTCTTATACATTTTCTATATCCTTAATTGGTAATCTTGTAGAGCTTTCATAGAGTCACGGGAGTTTGCTTTTGTGGTCGGGGCTATAAATATGTCTCGTTTGTCATTTTGGACTTGTAGTATATAAGATGTAGTTAATGATGTAGATTGTTGTATAGTTTTGAGGATTACAAGTGTGATGAATTTTGTTGTATAGATAGGCTATATTCAAGTTTATGTTTATGAGACTTGAAGGGATTTGATTAAGATTAGTTTTAATCGAATCCTTATGCCGGTCATGACCAACAGGTTATGGGTTGTGACAATACTGGTGGACAATGGGGCTATCATTAACATAATGCTTTATTTTTTGTTGAAGAAGCTCAGCAAGGAAGACAAAAAGCTAGCATCAATGTACATGATGGTGACCGACTTTGCTGAAAAAACCACCCATCCATTAGGAGTCCTCATGGCAGAGATCATTGTGAGATCATCCATTAGGAGTCACTCAAAAAGTGATCTTCTATGTCATCGAGCCAAAAACATCATACAATGCTCTGCTGGAAAGGAATTGGATACACACCGGACATGTAATTCTATCCTCCCTTCATCAATTCTTGATACAATGGAGATCAGATAGTAAGGTAGAGACGGTGCTGATCGATGAATACCCCTTCAAGGTAGCCAATAATTATGTTGAAGCAGCCTTTTACGATAGTTCCATCATCCTAAGCAGTGTCACCCGAAGTTGCATAGATTGCAGTGCCATCGGATTTACAAGTTCAGTGGAGAGAGAGATCCCCTCTTCAAACCAACTTGCAAATATCACCCCTGAAAGCCTTAGGCTTATCTTTCAAGACTAATTTGAAGAAAGAGCTAGCAAGGTGGTTAGAGGTCTACACCTTATCTGAGCATAAAACAGCCAAATTCATCTTCGAGGATGACGGCCAAGATCCTCTAGAAATACTAAAGATGAGTGACCTTCACACAATCCCAGATAAGCTTGATGATGCTAAGGCAAAGCTTAAAAAAAGTACTCCTATTCTCAGAGAGAGGAGGCCGACCCATCTTCTTTAGCGAACAGCTTCCTCAAGACTTTGAGAAAGACCTAGTCTTACTACTAACTGAGTACCAAGATTGTTTAGCTTGGGACGATGACGAGATGCCAGGTCTTGATAGAATCCTTATAGAACATTGACTCCTAATAAAACTAGGTTATCGGTCTTATCAACAACCTATAAGGAGGATGATGCCTGAGGTGGTACAAAAGGTAAAGCAAGAGGTTGATAGACTCTTAGGAGCTGGCTTTATCTGAAAAGCCACATACATTGAGTGGCTCTCAAATATTGTTCCAGTTGTCAAGAAGAATGGAAAGATTAGAGTAAGCATCGACTTCAGAAACCTCAATACTGCAATATCTAAAGATGAGTACCAAATGCCCATAGCAGACATGCTCATAGACGCCTCTGCTGGCTATGAAGTTCTAAGCTTCATGGATGGCCATTTAGGGTACAACCAGATTTGCCTCGCTCAAGAAGATATTCACAAGATGTCATTCTGTTGCCCAGGCTCAATCAACATATTTGAATGGGTCATGATGCCATTTGGGTTGAAGAATGCTGGAGCAACGTACCAAAAGGGGATGCATCTCATATTCCTAGACTTCATAGGTCAATTTATGGAAGTGTACATAAATGACATTATAGTTAAGTCACATAGCTACTATGAACACTTAGACCATTTGAAGTTATCATTCGAAAGGATGCAAAAGCATCAATTTAAGACGAACCCTTTAAAATATACTTTTGGCATCTTAGCAGGTAACTTCTTGGGGTTCCTTGTCCACAAGAAGTGAATCAAAATAGACGAAAATAAAATCAAGATAATCCAACAAGCACAACCTCCCCGATCTAAGAAGGAACTACAATGTTTCCTAGGACAGATCAACTTTTTAAGGAGGTTTATTTCTAATACCGCCAGCCAAACTTGGTATTTTTCAAACCTTCTTAGCTTAAAAGGGAGAGAGTTTATATGGGAAGACAAGCACCAACAAGCTTTTGATGAGCTTAAGGAGTACCTAACTACTCACTCGATGGTGTCTCCACCTTCCTATAAGCGATCCTTGTTATTATACATCTAGGCTGCTTATGACATAATTGGGTGTCTCTTACTCCAAGAGAATGAAGAAGGAAAAGAGCAAGCAATTTATTACCTAAGCCAATCACTCCTAGACGGCGAGATTAGATACTCATCTTTTTAAAAGCTATTCTTAAGCTTATTCTTTGCTTGTATGAAGCTTAGGTACTATTTGTTGCCAACCAAGGTGAAAGTAACTATGCAAGCCGATGTTATCAAGCACCTGCTCTAAAGACCCATCATGAAAGTACTATTTAGTCGAGTTCAATCTCATCTTTATACCTCAATGATTTGTGAAAGGCCAAGCTTTGGTAAACTTCTTAGCTGATCACCCATGTCAAAGTACCTTAGCCGATACATCGGTAGACTTTAGGATGATAGCAAGGAAACTATGGTCCCTATGGTTCAACGAGTCAAGAATGAAGAAGTACGTAGGGGGTGGCTTCGTAATTAAATCCCCATATGGCATTAAGATGAGAGCCTCTTTCCTCCTCGATTTCCCTAGTACCAATAATAAGGCACTCCACTTTGAATACATCAATGATAGGCTCTATAGGAGATTAGTCGATGGCTTACTCTTAGTGTGTCCGAGTCAATAGGAGGCCATGCTAGAAATGGCTGAGGTGCATGAAGGCATATGCGGTGCTCATTAATAAGGGGTTAAGATAAGATGGTTAATACATCGCTATGACTTCTTCTAGCCCGGCATGGCGAAAGACTGTATCAACTATGCAAAAGGGTGTCAAGAGTGTCAAAAATATTGCCACATTCAGTGCTCCCTAGTACACAAGTTCCATCTGGTAGTTAAACCTTGGCTTTCCAAGGATGGGCTATCAATGTGATAGGAAAGATTCACCCTGTCTCTACTAAGGGACACTGCTTCATATTAGCGACCGTTTCTAACTTTTTAAAGAATACATCATTCCCAGATTCAGACTACCAAAGATCATCACCACTGATCAGGTGACCATGTTCACAGGAGATAAAGTTCAGGCATTTGCAAAAGATATGGGATTTAAGATAATCTATTCTATGCCTTATTATGCTCAAGGATATGGCCAAGCAGAGGCCACAAACAGGGTCCTAAAAAGGTGTATTGAGAAGTCCATGAAAGAACAACCTAGAACATGACACCTAGCCTTGTTTGAAGCTTTGTGGACATTTTGCACCTCGAAGAAAAGGGCTATGGGGACTTCCCCTTTTGCACTGGATTACGAATATGATGCTATGATACCCTTTGAGCTTACAGTGGCATCACTAAGGAAAGCCAAGCAAACATACTTATCCAGCTTAGATTATGATGCTTCCATGCTATCCAGTCTC
This sequence comes from Hypericum perforatum, assembly GCA_012979155.1. NCBI lineage: Eukaryota > Viridiplantae > Streptophyta > Magnoliopsida > Malpighiales > Hypericaceae > Hypericum > Hypericum perforatum. Next base: position 3,234 of record SOPF01009986.1, on the reverse strand, counting down.
GAAGATCTCCTTGAGGAAAGACTTAGAGCTCTAGATGCCATCTTACAAAAGAAGAGGATCGTAGAGAGAGGGTACAACAAGAGAGTCTAGGAGAAGCATTTTGAAAGAGGTGATATGGTTTGGAAGGTCATATTGCCTATAGGGCTGAAAGACCCTAACTACAGAAAATGGTCCCCCAACTAGAAAGGACCTTATGAAGTGCACAACATCCTTAAGAATGGGTCATATTGGTTAGCAGACATTAACGGAGAAGTGCATCCAAGACCTATAAATAGGCTATACCTCAAGTCATACATGCCTATCATATGGGATGAGGTAGATGATAACTTGTTTAAGGAATATGCCAAAGAACACAAATGAGAAATATAATCAAGATCCTAACTAGACAAAACATACGAAGATGGCACAATCTCTTGAAAGAAGACTAATTTAACAATCTCTTAGCCTGGCTGACCTTGGTTATAGGTTGCCACATTTAGTTTAGACCGACTTCGGCCTAATTGCTATGATTATGGCCAACTACGGCCTTAAGCTCACATTATATGGCTTGGCCGATCGCGACCTTATCATTCTGCTAGTTTGGCCGAATTTGACTTGGACGTTGCTATGTTTTGATTAGCCGACCTCGACCTTAGTCATAACTTTGATCATAAACAGATAGCTGATACGAGGAAAATTGATCATAAAAGAAGTCTAAGGTCAAGCCCATAATCAAAGTGCTAAAAGGACTTCTCCTATGATTAAAAGATCTAGCTAACATCTCAGCTGTCAAGCTGGCTATGAAAGTAGGCAACAACCTCCTTCACAAGGATGAAAGCCTCCTCCAATGACTCTTTCTTAGAAGCATGCAAGTCCTCAAACTCTTTGAGTTGGGCCTGTGATTGGAGAACATTAGCAGTGGACTTGGCATAAATGTCAGTCCTTGTAATCTCCCAAGGCCTTATTCAAGACATTCACTTTCTTCCTCTCTTCAGCTAGCATAGATTGTACTTCAAGCCTTCTAGCCTCAACATGGGCTAACTCTGCCTAGAGACGAGCAAAGTGCTTCTTCCACTTTGCAAGTCTCGATCTCTTCTTTCCTTGAGTCCATCTTTCTCTTGAAAGAAAAAAGCTTGTCATACCAAAGCTAATTATTTCTCTCTACTTCAACTAAGGCCCTAGTCAGCACCAGTGGTTTGAGTAAGGGTGGAATATGCTTCAACATACTTTAGATGGCATTTGGACCTATACACAAGCAAGAGATAAGGATACAAAAGGGTACATAAGTGAAATGACAAGACTTAGCCAAAAAAATGTTACCTATCAAGAAGACCAATAAAGTCTTGGCTTAATAAGGAAGTCAACTCCCGAATTCTCGCAGAAGATACACTGGATGCTCGAGACTCAAAGAAGGTCATAGCCCTGCACACGACTGAGGGTAATTCTTTTATGGGATTGAAATCCCTGACCTTAAGAGTAGTGCCCATAAATCTAGTCAAGACATTGATATGCTCCCGGACCCTAGCATCTTCATCAATGAGAGACTACGAGGCAGAGGAATGAGGAGTGGTAACAGCTTGTCCTTCACCAGAGTTAGCAGCCATGAAGGTCTAAAAAAGAGCTGAACATAATGGTAGTTAGATGGCTCTAATTTTTGGATCAATAAGCAAAGAATTCAAAAAAGCATACCAGGTCAAACTCATCATTTGATGTATCTACGAGAACAGCTTCATTAGTATCAAAAGTGGTAGAGGCCAAGCTAGACTTCCCAAAAACCAAAGTAAGGGGCATCATTCAATGGTCTCGGAAGCCTTCTAGGAGGCCATTGTATCAAGAAAACCTCCTACACTATGTACTCACTCTTTAGGATGAGAAGGAGGCACTCATCCATGTTTAGGCTCATAAAAAAAATGTTGACTCACCATGATCAAGAGGGTCCTGCAAGAAGCAACAATTGTGTTAGTATGAGGAGATATATCGAGAGACTAAAAGCTCAAAAGACAACAGACCTCATTTAGAGAGAAGAGGAATGAGCTATGTTGGATCTAGAAAGGTTGACTCATTGGCTATGCTTATTTAGAAATGAAGGGTTAAGAGAGAGTTTAAAATAGGTCAATGATACACCAAAAAAAGCTTCATACATTTTGAGGGAGACTCAACACTGGGAATGGATCTTGAGTTAGTCTCTATGCCAAGTCTGCCTTTCTCTGAAAAGGCAAGAATGACACAAACTAAAGCCCTAGGAGGCTTTACCAGGCCTGACTGACCCCATTTATGACTCACTACATACTTGGTCACTTCAAACTTCTTAGTGGCCTCAACATCTTTAGTCTCGTCTAAGGGGAGATAAGCCTACTAAGCTCATTAGCATCATGAGTCCAGTATGGTAACTTAGTCCATCATGGAAGAAAGTAGCTAGTGATATCCCCCTGAATAGAGAATGGCTGAAAAACTCATTGGGACAGAAGGAAAGTGCTTACCATCTGCATTTGTTTAGCTAGGAGCCATTGGTAGAACTCAAACTTTCAAATCCCCTCAAACTTATGGAAAAGATAGAGAGGTGGTAAATGGGTACTTTGCACTAGCCCAAACTACTGAGTTGCAAAATGAGGGTGATAAGACTCGATGATCACCTTTCCTCTAGTACATCCACAAGCTAAGTCACGGATAGTCAAGATGCTCCTCCAAGCAGAAGCGGTGGTCATCATCATATTAAATGACAAGAAACACGGCCAAAACTTTTCTCTCATAAGGAGTGATGGGTAAAGGCTATCAGACTCTACAGATATGGAAAATGGAGAAGAATTCCCTGATTGTGGAACATCTTCATCCATATCGTAATCCTCATCAAAAGCAGAGAAGTAACCCCTTAAGCTATCCTTAGGAGCTAGGACCTTGACCTTGCTAAAGTAAAGGGCACCATAAGAAGGGTAAGGCTCAGGAAGTTTGGTGGGGTGTATCAAGATTGGGAAATATGTTGTAGCCCAAAAAGCAGCAATCCATAGAGGGCCCAAAGCATTAAAGACATTATCCTCCCTCAAAGAGAGAATGTACTTAGTCATGTGCTGGTAGAGGTGGCAAAGTAAGAACTTTCCCATTGCTAGTTCTGCTCCTTGAGAGATGGAGTAGGCCAAATTTTCCCAATCTGAAGATACCTTTTACCCACTAGGACACATAATATCATGAGACAATAAGAGCTGAAGGAAATCCATGTGCTCGTTAAGAGATATGGGCGCTTTAGCTAGTTTCCTATAG
>SOPF01009889.1:0-10870 GCA_012979155.1 Hypericum perforatum | reverse complement strand
CATACTCTCTCTTGAACGGATGAAACCAGAACCCGCAATAATAATGACACCCGTCAACTCTCACCTCCGCTAGTACTCTTCCGGTCACAGGATTGCAAATACATAACCGAAAAGAATGAATATCCAGGATAACACCAACCACTTCTTTCCAGGACTAAAACCCAATTCATCTTATCAGGCTAAAACCCAATTCAGATTAATTTCTAAAAGAGAAGCGTAGAAACCTTGCGTGGGTGTACGAATGCTTGCTTCCCTATCGGTCTTCCCAGCCGGGCCGCTGTTATTTTTCGGTGTGGATCTTTTTTTTTTATTTATTTAAATAGACCAGAACAAGTCTGTGTCAGTGTTTAAGTAGGAGTCGATTTCTCTCTCCTTTTTTAAAAAATTACGGAGCCGAAGTCGAAGGACATGAAGGGGATCCCAGACTTAGAGGGCCACGCCGGGGGTTGGAACGAACGTAGGGGTTGGAACGACACTAAGACTACCATTAAAGGAGAGAGAAATAATATAATAATGGAGGGAAGAGAAATGTTGACCAACCTTTGATCGGCTGACCGATTGAAGAGAGAGAGGGAGTGGGACGGGGCCCACCCCTTATTTAATGCTTTTTTTTTGTTTTTTGATATCATTATTATGTGTATTCCGTTTCTTCCACCATTTTTACTTCTTTCCCCATAATTTTTTTTTCTTGTTAATTTTGGCACATAGAAATGTGATGTTTGTGAATTGTGAGTTTTTTTACATTAAAAAAATTAACTACCATTTTATCCAGATTAGAGAGAGATTAATTTTTTTTCAAAAACACTTGTGTTTACAAGAGTTAAAATGTAAAATTGCTTAAGCTAATTTGTTGGTTTCTGGATAGTAATTTTCACCAATTCAAATTACATATATTACAATAATTTAATGCATAAATTATAGAAAATGCATATATTACAACACTCGTAAACAAAAATTATATAGAAATACAACATTCACTTTGGATAAAAAATGGACATTAGACGACGTTTCATTTCTTCATCTTCTTGGGAGAGGTGTTCTTTCATCGTCAGTGCAGTCAATAGGTTCATTTGCAACTCCATTTGTTTCATTTCGCCCTTCCGTTGTAGTCTTTCTAATCTACTCTGTTCCTTCAGCTTGTCGGCCTCTATTTTTTTGTTCATCAATTCGACCTCAGTTTGTCGGGCCAATCGTAATTCTCGTATTTCAACAGCAACATCATCAACAATAATCTTTTCTTTTCCTCTCTTTTTTTTAGCTGCATCTCTACCTATAGGACGTCCCATTGATGATGAGATACTTACTGGAGTATCCGGATTGGAGGGGATTGCATACTCCCCTTCATCAGTCGTTCTAGTTCTTTTTGAACTTCCACCACTTTCCACAAAGTCCTGCTCAACCTCCGTAGGACAAAAGGCAGCATTGTATGGTACATCCAAACTCCATTTTGGATGTTTACACATAACTTCATTAAATACAATCAAGTCAGAAAATTTGACGTTGGTGTTACCTGAATATATTGATTGTGCTTCTCGTTCTACATCAGCCATGCTCATGCCACTCCGTTTTCTGCCAAGTGCTTGTTTGTATGCACCAATCCATTTTTGTGCATTTGTATTCAGTCGTTTGAAATGACCTTTCATTTGGTGCACATTTCTTGCTCTTATTTCTTCTGGCTTGTCAGCATGCGCTTCATTGTACAAGGCGAGCACGCGTGCCCAGAGTGCTGAACCTTTCTGATTATTTCCAATTGTACTATCTTCACTACAGAAGATATAAGAAGATATTAAGGCTATGTCCTCTTTGACACTCCAACTAACAGCCGACCCTTTGGTCACTCTCGCAGATCGAGGGCTATGATGTTCATGAGTGGGAATTTGGGAAAGATTTGGCGATATAGGAGTATTCCAAAATGGTTGAGAATCTTGAAATTCTGAATTTTGGAAAGAAGAATTTTGAAATGGATCAAAATTTGGAGAGTTAGCATTGTATGGATCCATTGTCGGAAGAAAAAAATATAGAAATGTGGTTTTGGTGTGAAGTTGTAAATTGAAATATGTGGTCTATTTATAAGAAGTTTCTATATCTACCTTTTCTCATCTACTTTTTCCCATCTACCTTTTCCCATCTACCCTTTCCCTCTACCTTTCCCATCTACTTTTCCTATCTACCTTTTTCCCCTCTACCTTTCCCATCTACCTTTCTCCATCTACCTTTCCCATCTACCTATTTGGAAATTAGCATTATCTGTATTTGTAATTTGTCATAATCATAGTTAATTTTTAATTAACATTATCCGCATTTGTAATTTATTATTTTGCAATTTTTAATGTAATTTGCATTATTGCTAATTTATTATTTTTCAATAAAACTATTTGTATTTTAGTTTTTAAAATTAATAATTAACTACAAGATAGTTATTTATATTAACGAATATAAAAATATGAATTAATAAATTAAAGTTAATTGAGTTAATGATGAGATTGATAAATATATTAATTGTTTATTAGCTGGGGCTGGGTTGGATGGGGGCTGCTGATGTGGGTAAAAATTGAGTGTTGGGAGCTGGATTGAGGTGGATGAGTGAGAAATTAATTAAATATTATAGGATTGGGTCAGGGCTGGGTTGGATCAGAGTCGCTGATGCGGATGGTCTAACGGGACAAGCAAGTGTCTATTTTTTTTTCGAGGACCGAGGAGATAAAATTAAGTTTTGGGCAAATTGCCCTCAAGGCCCTAGTTTTTATTAAAATTATTATTTTTGTCCTTCTTGTTTCGAAAAAGATATTTTTGTCTCCCTACTTTGCTTAATTATCACTATTCAGTCCTTGGTACTGGAATCGCGACATTTCTCCGGCACCAAGGGACCTAAAATGACTATTTTGCCCTTTTGTCAAAAGTTTAAAAAAATTGGGTTATATTACGGTTGCGACTTGCCAAACTCACTAACCCAACCACCGGAACACTGTCTGGGTTGGATGGCGGCGGACGAGATGGTTGTTGGGGTTGGACGGCGGCCAAGGGACCCGAGCTGACCTCACTAACCCGGCCACCGAAACACCCAGAAGAGTCAGTGGTAGTTTCTCCGCCTCATCCTTCCCGCCATGTGAGTTTGTCGGGGGCTACAACGAGTTTGACTTCTTGTCGGGCAGATTGTCGTCATTTGGGTTGAGCTCAGCCGACGAGCTCTTCTTGAATGGGCAGATCTGACCCATGAAGATTTCAATCTCTCCTTTCGTTGTCCCTTGAATCAAGAGAGGAAGAAGACAACAAGGTATAAGAGAGAGGGGGGGAGGAAGAAGTGGGAGGGAGAAGATCGATGCCCTTTTCTTTGTTTTTCTAAAAAAAAGCTAAAGGGCAAAATCGACATTTCAGGTCTCTGGTTATCAGAGAAATTTTTTGATTTCGATATCAAGGACCTGAAGGTGATATCTAATAAAACTAGAGAGACTAAAGTATCTTTTTAGAAATACGAGAGACAAAAATAGTAATTTAAGCAAAAGCTAAGGACTTGAGGACAATTTGCCCTTAAGTTTCTAATACCAAGGAGATAATTTGGTAAACTCAAGTACCCGCTGATTGGAGAAAACACACGATTCCGGTGTTAGGGCCTAAATAATGTCATAATAGCAAAATATAAAGTTGAATACCATATTTTAGACATAGAGAGATTGAAGAGATAATTTTAGCAAACTCAAAAAGATTCAGAACAATTTTTCCTAATTTTTAAGAGCGTAATTTGACCGATAGTCCGACCTCCTCACAGTGGATGTCTATCAATTGATCTCACTTAAAATATATTTTGTAATAGTTTGATGTATTGTTATTATGTGTTGCCAATGAAATTAGAAATTGTTTCCAATTAAAGCAGAAGAAGCTTTAGATGCTTCTTTGAGGGGCGATGATGACACCTCCAACTATTTGGGATTTTATGCTCTCATGTTGTGGTGGCCCCGAGGCCTACAATCTTGGATGCAATAAAAATGTTGGAAGGAGATATCGAATTTCTACCTATTCCCGATAGGCCATTACCTCTCGGACATCCATCTTTTCAGTGGAATCAGGGCAATATAAATGCTTTTAGCATTAAATGACGGAGACATGCTCAGGTGACGTGGTATATGTGCGCCAGTGATTATTCATTCCCTACCGAAAGAAAGCATGCCATACAAACCAGGTGAACTTTCGAAGCATAATATAGACAAATCTGCTAACAACACATTATCCCAAAAGTAGACATCATAGCTTCATAACATAGCCACCAACATCAAAGCTTTATAATATAAAATAATTGTGAACTTTTGAAACTCCATCCATCTCTTCTGTCTTATATTCAGATCTCGTTGCTCAATGATGTACTTGAGCCATACACATACTTAACTATGATCAAAAGAGCCTCAGACCTCTCACTATATAGATAATGTCTCCAAATCTTTAGTTCAAAAACAACTGCATATATTTCTAAATCATGCAATGAATAATTTTTCTCATATTTCTTCAACTGTCTTGAGGCATACCCAATCAAATTCCTTTCTTGTATCAAATACTCAGCCCAGACCAATTCTAGAAACATCATAATATATCGAATACTTTCCAATTACAGACGATAAAGCCAAAATCCAAGCATTAGTTAACAAATACTTCAACTCCCAAAAACTTCTCTCACAATCTTTTATCCACTCATACTTCACATTCTTCTGAGTCAATCATATGAATAGAACAACCAAAGTAGAAAAGTCTTTTACGAAATGTCTGTAATATCCAGCTAAACTAAGAAAATTCCATACTTCTGTAACATTGGTAGGAGTTGGCCAATTCACTACAGCTTTTATCTTCTTTGAACCAATTAACACTCTATCCTTAGAAATAATATCTCATAGGAATACCACACTTTGTAACAAAACTCACACTTAGAAAATTTGGCATACAACTGATTATCCAGTACTATCTTCAAAACTAATCGCAGATGTCTTTCATGTTCTTCCTCAGTCCGTGAGTAAACCAATATGTCATCAATGAAGACTACCATAAACTGATCCAAAAATAGTTTAAACACCCGATTCATTAATCCCACAAAATAAGTAAGAACATTCATAAGAATAAAAGGCATCACCAAGAATTTATAATGTCCATATCAAGTTCTGAAAACTGTCTTAGTCATATCTTCCTTTCAAATCCTCAATTATGGTATCCTCTCCTTAAGTAAATCTTTGAAAACCACTTGGCATCCCTCAACTGATCAAACAAATCATCAATACGTGAAACATGATACTGGTTGCAAATTGTTACCTTATTGAGTTGTCAGTAATCAATACATAACCTCAGACTTCATCCTTCTTCCGAACAGATAACACAGGACACGGTGAAATACTAGGCCAAAAATCTCTTCACTCAAAATCAAGTCCCTAACCTTATCCAACTTCAGCATAACCTTCCCCCCCGAAGTACTCACCATCGTGATCGTGCATTCCAACTATTGAGTAAAGAACTTAACAAAATAAGAGCTTGTACTTTATCTTTGAAGGTGATATTCACCAAGCTCAAGGCTGCTATCATAACATTGAACTTGTTCAAGTGCTTGGCCACTATCGTACCCTCTACTATTCACAAGTTGAATACTTATGCATCAAGTAGACCTTGTACGTAGCTGACAGCTTCTCATACATATTGGATAACATCTTTAACATCTCCTTTATAGACTCTGCCTTCATCATATACAAAGCCACATTCTTGGACAAGGACAAGCAAACAACACTCATTACCTTCTTATTTAGGAGCTTTCATTCCTCCTTCATGTTGACCAACTTTTTCTTCTCAAGCGGTAGATGGAAGTCCCTCCCATAGAGGGAGTCTTTAATTTGCATCTCTCAAAATCCATAGTCTATGCTGTTAAACATCTTAATCAGAGACTTTCCCTTATTCATCATCTAGTTCCCACCGGACCCTAAGCCAAGCTCTGATATCAATTATTGGAGAATCCTATAACTGAATCCCCTTAAAGCACGCTTACGAATGAGCCCAACACAATAACACCCACAAATAATAGAAGTTAAAACAATAATAACCAAGAAAGAGCAAGAGAAGAGACTCGTAATTTGGTAACCTAGTTCGATCCAAGATCTACGTCTGGGGGCGTACCAAGCTAGGAGAGGAGATTCACTAGATGGAGCTTCAAACTCTTTACAATGAAGCTTAAACTCAAATGGAGGCAATAACAACTACACAACAAGAGAAGGTTTACAAGGTATTTATAGAACTAAGCCATACAAAAAGGTTTTGGGGCAGCTAAGGGCATTTTTGTCCATGAGAAATCTTCATGCCCCAGCGAGCGTTGATGTCCCAACGGGCGCTGGGCATGTCCCGGACACTTTTTGAAAACCCCTCCCCCATCGTCTACTTAGAGGCCAGCATGTGCTGGGAAGCTAGCGGGCGTTGGCCCCCTCTGGTTAGATTTTCAACTTCACTTTTCTCCCTTATACGAGCTCTATTTTTAAAATTGTCGAATTTTAGGCATCCCCAATTGACATATCTACCTTTTGGAGTATCATTAGGCTCCATACCTTAATAATTTCTACATAAAATCATTGATAGGCAATACAAAGTAACTATCATGATTGTGATTACATATTGTTTTGAGTTCTATATTGATTAGAGTGACTTTCAGCATCGTGAAACACCTCCAACCACCGTCGCAATATAGTTTTATGAAGTAGGATATCGTTCCTATGAGGATCGAGTTTGCGCCTTTCTCGGCTTACTAGCTATATTTTAGGAACTTGATTTGGATTGAATGGTTTGGTAACTTGACACACAAACATGCACAAAATAACAACACAAGAACAACAACAACACAAAGCAGCTTAAACTAAAATGATATGATACCAAAGATCACTTAAACAAACTAAATTGTTCGAAAGGTTTATTAAGCTCGTGACATGATCTGGGTGTTTCAAGGCAACGAATCTATGCTCTCGCACTAAATTAATCTAAATTGATCTTTAGCTAGACTTATGTGAACAAGATGTGCTCTCGCCCCCAAAAGTCATATAAATCTAGCTAAACACCAACTATATTTATCAGTCTTTTGGATAATCAATCACCAAGTGAAATTCTCATCTCACAAGGCAACATATCAACAAGTTAATTTCTCGATCAAATCTATCTCCTCTCGATCTCAAGACTCGATTATAATCATAGTTTTAGGTGGCCAATATAGACTGAGCATCAAGTCTTTTAACAAGTACACAATCCTTATCATTTTCACCAATCTAAACCATTAGCATTCTTAGGCTTTCAATGCATCATATCACAACAAACTACTCACACACATTTACGATAAATATAAACAACAACATATATATATATATTACATGAACAAAAGCAAGAGAAAAGTAAAGAGATTAAGAGAAAGAAAGTGTTACAAATCTAAGCCTAAGCTTGGTTTTTGCCTTAACTTTTCTCCTCCTTTCTTCTCCTTCTTTTTCTTCTTTCTTCTCTTCATTTACTCTCGGCCTCGATCCCCTCTCTTCTTTTTTTTTCTTTTTGTTCATTTTTTTCTAATGAGATGGCTGCCTTAGTGAATGACTAACTTAGTCATTCATTCTCACTTATTACACATAACAAATATTAAAACATAAGGAAATGAAATATCTTACTTATTAACTTAACTTTGTCTCTAACTTTCATCAATTTTCCACATAAGTTAAGCTAGTTGTTGGCCAAAATATCCAAGTGTTTGCCACCCATTTTGGCAAGACACATGACTTTCTTGCTCTGGCCACAAAGATGGGGCCCTCCATGCAAGAATTGGCGCCCTCCACCTTGCCTAGTCATGTATATGGCGCCCTCCCTGCTCACTGTTGCATTGATTTCTTTATTTCTTGAAATTCGGACCACTTAGACTCCAACCTGGAAGATGGCCTTTTGATAGATTGTAGCTAAGGATGTTTTCTTTCAAATGCCGCTAACGGCGCCTCAATCTGACTTTGTATGAGAAAGTTATGATTTTTTAAGTCGGAAGAGGTCAGGACTGGCGTAGGCATAAGTCGCCCTCCATGCAAGATTTGGCGCCCTCCATGGCAAGCCACGCACTTTTTGAGTGGGGCAAGTCCAATGGAGTTAGAAAACTCCATGGGCTTCCTTTTCCTTCATATTGGTTGCCCTTCTTGTATTGGTCTGTCAAAACCATTTTGCTCGCAACCTCGTGGTCTTGCTCGTGCATTCGTAATCTTGCTTGTGCATTCATAGTCTTGCTAGTGCATTCATAAAATATGGTCCACGAAGCTCCTATAAAATGAGAAAACATAGTAAAAGCACAAGATCATGAGAAAAGAACAAAATGTACAAAATTAAGATTTATACAAAGAAAACATAAGAAAATAATTAGTTACAAAGCTAAAACTACAATAAAATGTACATGAATAAAGAGTGTTTTTGACACTCATCATATATGCCTTCTTTTTTAGAATGGGAATGGAGTTCTTCTGTATACAAGATGCAACTCAGAATTTAGTTTTTCTTTCCAACAGTTGTATCCTATTATCAAATTGCATTATACCTTCTTTTTGAACTGAACAGAGCAAGAGATTAGTAAAGTTTGATGACCTGCAGAGTGATATTGAACTACATTATAACTTCTATCTTAGGTTCCAAACATCAGTAAAAGACTAACACCATATATGTACATCCACAACACTTAAATTGTAATATCTTAATTTCCATTAACAATCATATACCGAAAAAGCAAGGACATTATACAGCTCATTTGGTGCACCTCCAAGACTAAGCCTTCGCGGAAGGCCGAGACTTCTTGTTGCTTCCTTTCTTCCTTCTCATCATCAGCTTCCCGAACAAACCAAATCCTTGCTTTGTGCTCGTCGCAATAACTAGAGCCCCAACCAAGGCATCACTTGGTTGAAATATGCATGTGGCGATTGCACGAGGACAAGTCATATTTCAACATATGGTATCGAAAAAGTCAACATTTGAAATCTTTCAATATACTTTTGCAAATGGAAGGAACGAGGCCTAAAATTTCTGATTACAATATGATAAACTAAATGATTATGACATAGTTTCCATTTTTTCATCTAACATAGCAGAATACGTCATAAAATAAATTATATTATTTGTTTACTTTGACCCACATTTTTTTTGCGTTGAAAAATATCAATAGGTTGACTCTGCTAATAATAAGCAGATTGAAGAGTGAATTATATAATTTAAAAATGTCATAGCCCGTGATTGCTAATGGCTAAACGAGGGCCAAGCACCAAAAAAGTAGTTTTGCCTTTTGGGTCTTACCCATATATAATATCTAACATAATTTAAATTTATCTCCAACAGTAAATGATGAATAAAAAAGTTCAAGAGGAATGCTAACGTGGTGGGACAGTGTAATGTCTATGCACGAAAATAAAAGGAAAGAAAATAAAAAAAGATGTTTTAGAACATTTAAAAGTTATGTAGACTGGACATATAAAAGTGGTTTAATGTAAATTATTGACGATAAATGAAAAAAAATTGTGACCATGAACTAAGAGTTAGTGACCACATATTTTTTTACCAGTTATTGTAGATAGGGATGGCAATTAGACCCGGATCCTAAGGGTCTACCCTATTTTAGACCCAAAGGGTCTAGGATCCGGTCAAAGTCAATGGGTCCTAGATCCGAATCCTGTCAGAATCCTGTTTTTTTTACAAAGGATGAGGGTATGGATATGGACCTATAGGATCTTACCCGGATCCTACCCGAATTATATATATATATATATATAATACTCTTTACGCATGATGTAGGGCTTGGATGCGTATATTTTTACTATTATTCATAAACAAATCACCATAGTGGTGACACACTCTTTTGTTTATTTATCTCTTGCTCGTGATATCTATTACTAATTTTTTCTTATGCTATAGCATCGTTGTTAGATTTTTTTTGGACTTGATGTAATTTGTTTGTTCTCGTTGAAAGAATTATAACTTAATGAATATGACAGTCTCATCATTATTATGAGTTTTAATTTTAGAATGCATATGAACTTTGATATTGTAGTTTTCATTTTTTTCCGGTAAATAATTTTTATGTACCATAGGCCCGTGGGTCGATCCTGATCCTATCCGATATTTTTGGAACCATATCCTGCTCGAATCCTGTATTTAAAAGAGGCTAAGGGCAAGATCTGGATCCACCTTTATAAAAAAAGATAAGGATCTGGGTCTTATAAATTGTACCCGAATCTTACCTATTGTCATTCCTAGTGGTAGAGAAAATGTCCAGCCCATATTCCCTCGGGACAGGTTTGAACCCTTTCTCTTCCAACTCAAAAAGACACATTTTTCATTCATAAATTTATAATAGATAGTCATCCCACTAAATTCTTTTTTCGAGTTAAATAAGATTAATTAAAGAGCTTTAATAAAAAAAAAGTCATTTTGCGGCGATAGTCATCCCACTAAAATTCTTGTCACTTTGGGGTGCGTATAATACAATTAGTAGGAAGATAAGAGTTTATTTGTTTTTAAGTCGAATACAATATTTTTAAGTTAACAAAATTTGTATAACAATTATTTAATATTCATGCAAAAAAATAAGCGAATTCACAAAGTATAGAAAAAAAGAAAAGAATATGAAATGTTGTTTGCCACTAAAATATAAATTTACATGAATGAATTACTCGAGTTATGTCCGATTAATTGTATTTTTTATAAGTAAATTTTCCAATTGAATCTTTCGCTTACAAAGCATCTAATATCACATCAGTTTTATTATCCCAAAAAAAATATCACATCAGTTTTATCAACCGAACATATTGCTTATTTTCAATTTAGGCATTAACTCTTTCGGTCACAATAAATTATCCTCCTTAAT
>SOPF01009880.1:0-26618 GCA_012979155.1 Hypericum perforatum | reverse complement strand
AGAATTCATCATCTCATACTCAAGCCCTTCTTTGGCAGTGGGATAAATTTCATTTTATCTATTAGATGGGTTCTTTTGCCTCTCTCTATGAGGCCACAATGGTAAGCTCTATCCAGACTCATGGAACATCGAGGGCAATGGCAAGCGTGGACTTGGGTTGCGGGTGGCAAGCTCTTTTTGCTTGCGGTAGCCTTAGTCCCTGTGTCTCAATTTTGAATGTTTCACAAGAGACTCTCCACAAGCTTTTACACAAAAACATACCAAAAATTCTAATACCAGTTGTTAGGAAAATGTAAGAGATTTTGAAATATGCTTACTCAAGAAGAAAGAGATATAGAGATAATATGAACATGACAACACAGTATATACATTGTTTGATCAAGTTAGCTACATACACGAAGCTAGAGACAAATATTTACTATATATGGAATACAACAGATACATAGGCTATGGCAAGACTATGTACCTCAAGTCCTTCTCCCTTTTACCTATTCTATTGCACCGTTATTTCAGCCCTAAACAATCTCTAAATATTGCGTTCCTATTTTTATAGTCTAGCCCCCTACTATACACAAAATTGTTTGGAGGGAACTAAGCAGTGGGTTGGAAAGAAATAGATGTAGAAAGAGAAGAATCGAGATAAAGTGTATTTCTCTTTGATGTCAGTCTATTCCAACAAAGCACACAATAAGTTAAATGAGCCTACCAACTCAGCGTTGGCCCTGTGCATTTTGACCAGTTCATTTGTGCTTGGCTTTGTTTGACCGGTCAATGGTAGACAAGATGTGGAATTTTTTTTCCTTAAATGTCTCATCATCTAAGAAAATGCCCATCATTGAAAGACTTTGATTCAGCTTTCATTTAATCTGTTAGAGAAGTTCAACGGCGGATACTCAAGTTGTTCTCAATAATAGCATTTATGAGAAGGTAAAGTTTTCTTAAAGCGTTAAAAGAAGGAGAAGGGGAGAATTTTTTTTCCTTCTAAACAGGTGTTATTATTAATTATTAATTATTAATTTATTGCTCTTTACAGTGTCTATCAACCATCCTGAGTTTTTTTCTCGTGACTTAAACCATGCCACGAAAAAGTTATCATTGACCACCAGGTTATAGAAAAGAAATCATAACCAAGTCACACAAAAAATCTATTTCTTGGTCATTCACAAAAAAAAATTCATGACTTGATCAAGTGAGATCTATAAACTAAGTCACGGGATTAAAATCCTCCACACCAAGAAAATCTTAAATAGTATCGTCATCGTAGTCGCCTCTACTATGCCATCGTCTTTCTTGCAAGATTCAGTATTTAGTCTGCCCTTAGCCATTCGTCGAGTGGTTAGGAGGTGGTCAGTCTGCCTCCCTTGTAGTTGCCATTTATCAGAGCAGTTCTCTTCCAAGTTCGTTGACCGCTAGTCATAATTGTTGTCTAGTGCTCAGGTGGTTATTGGCTCTTATTGTCAATTAGTGATTGACTTATTTAGATTGTTAATTAGTTTGTTAATTATATTGTAAATTAGACTACTTAAATTATGTATTTTATTACTTAGGTTGTGAATTAATAATTATTAAATTTTTGGTTGATTAGTGTGTTAATAAAGTTATTTAGTATATATTTAATTATTTGATACCCTCATCGATGTCGGTCAACTTTTGTCTTCTGTTATTAAGTTTAATTAACTAGTTAATATTAATTAATTAGTTTAACTAATATTGTTTAATAATTTGAATTAGGCTATTATTAAGTTTTTTATAACGAGTCTTCTATTTGCAATCATTCTTGTCTTTCTTTATACTCTACAGTGTAAGTATCTGATCTTGATTTTTTATCATTGTACTTGCGCCCATTTTTCAATGTGTATGTCGTAATATCCCTCACATTCTTGTTCTTGTTGGTATATCACAATCTCATTATTTGACATAAACACTTGATACTAATTGCTCATGTTGCTCAATTATGGACAGTTGAGCGTATCATTATTCTCTATATTGTTATTGAGCAAAATTTCATAACTCTTCTTATTCTCAATATTCTTCTCTACGTTGTTTTTCTTCTTCCTCTTTTTCATCACAATTTAATGTTGCGTATAGATTACTTGCATCTCTAGGATCAGTTTCAAGCTAATCACTTATTGGATAACTCCACCAATATGCATATGTGTGGATGTACCACCATCATAGTATTACTGCTGTTCAAGAATAGGTAATAATTATTATATGTCATTTTCTCCATAATAATTTCAATTAATATCTCTTTTGTATCTCATCCACATATGTTGATCGTGGTCTGAACCATGTTCATAACATCTTCTTCATCTTCAATAGTTATTTGAAAAAAAAATTCTTTTCCTAAAGAACATCTTAATATCAGTTTAGTAATTTTTCTATTTTGGTGAGGTGTAATCTTTTTTACTACTTTTTTCCACGGATTATTATAGGTTAAATTATTTCCATTGAACTTCAACTCTCTTTCATCTTTTCCACGACATATCCCAGACATTATTACTACTACAACAAAAAAGGATAAAATTGCTTTCAGTTCTCTTACTTATTCTCGCATTTTTTGCAGGATTTCTTTTCTATCAAAATTTAGTATAAGGTTTTTACTTTATAATAAAATATTAGTTTGAGTTGTCTAATTGACGTCATCAATCCTTTTTTTAATCATAAAATGGATCAAAATATTCATAAATAAAAAAATAAAAATTCATTTTCTTCAATCTCAAGTTAAATTTCAAGAGCAGCCTTCCTCCTCGCCATTGGCATCCTTCTCGAAGCTTGCCTCACCTTTGGGACTTCTGGTCTTCTGCTAAGATCTTTTGCTTCCTTGACCTCCACCCATCCTTTTGCAAAATTTGAATCCCTTATTACAAAAAAAAAAATTTGCTGAAATTAGAGGATTCTTATTTCTCTCTATCTTCGGTTCCATTTATCTCCCGCTCTTCTTTTGCACTCCCCCCGAAAAGGCACTACAAACCCTTCCCTTTCTCTTTCTTAAAAACTACAATAATTACAAACAAACAAGTAGCACAAGAAACATGAGAGTTTAATGAAATGGCATCCTTTGAAGTATCTAGGGTTTTCAAGGCTAGCGCCACCACTACTAGAACTGTTTCCAAGAAAACAAAGTCATCAGCAGGTGCAGCTCTATAGCAAAAGTAAGCGCTATCCACCAAGCATTTGGGGATCTTCAAGGCCACGCCGGTCTCCCTGGAGCTCGGTTCGTTCCTCGGCTCGCTGGAGGTATCCTATATCGATGCCATCAAGAAGAATAGAGTAAGGATTGATGGAAGAAGACACGTGCTCCTGCCAAAACCACCACCCACTATGCCTCCACCGCAACGGCATCATCTTTCTCGTTGCCCTGCAAATCTTTGACCTCCATTCCTTCTTTTATTAGTATTAACCTAATCGACTAATAACCTAACCAAGAAAATGTAATTTGGAACTTGCTAAATGGAAAATGGGAATTAGATTTTGTAGTTCTATTATTTTCATTATATGAAACTGCATTTTTTTTTTAGTTCTTGATGTTACTGAGTTTAACTTAATTTGGTCTTATTTATGAGTTGGTGTTTTTATTTTGATTTTTTGAGTTTTTTTGTCTTTTTGTGAAAGGGTATAAAAGTCATTTTACATGAAAAAAATAAAAAAAAATGAATATTGACATCAGCAAGACTAATATTTTGTTGTAGAGGAAAGACCTTAGACCATATTTAGATGAACCACGAGCTCTACTATAAAAAGAGGATAAGCTAGAGATCTTAAAGTAATTTACCCAAGAAACAAATGTGATTGTTTAAACATAAAATAAAGAGATTGTGAAACGAAAAATTAACAAAACAGTAATAATAACAAAAAACTAATGACATAATGAAATACACATTTTTAAAACTACTTCATTAATTCCCAAGTTGACAAATATATATATGAGATTTGTTTAACCGAACTATAAAAATTCTAGTCACACATGACTGTTATGACTCTATCGGGTGACAAAATTATAACCATTAACAGACCCACTTATCTAGGGATTAAACTCGCAAATTTAAAATTAACTTGTATTAATGCACTGATAAAATTGTTGCCTTTCTATATCTATAATTGAATGTAGTCAGTCTACTTTAAATAAGTATTTTCATAGTAACTGTTAATTCTGATCATAAAATTTAAGTTTCAACATTTTTCGGAGAAATTCAATTATTTATTAATGTGAAATACGGTGCTTCAAAGTTCAATGCACCTATAAAACCGTGGCGTGTTGTAGTCTTAATGCAAAAAAGTCCACCACCTGGAACATAGAGGCAGTAGGAATTTTGGTTAATATACAAAGCGGGTTAATCATCCCCACTGCACACTAATTTTGTAATATATTCAGCTGGCGCATAAAGTTGTCATCAATTTTGGTTTATCAATAGAAATTGAAATAAAAATTAGAGAATGGGCAAATAAAGAATCTGCCTACTTTTTCATAGCGGAATTATCATCAATCCTTGCTAGCTCGTTACTCGAAAAATTGGTAATATTAGCGGAATTAACAAAACAGTAATAATAACAAAAAAAATGTCTTAACAAAATACACATTTTTATAGTACTTCACTAATTCTCAAGTAAACAAATATATATGAGATTTGTTTAACCGAACTATAAGAATTTTAGTAAGACATGACTGTTCTGACTCTATCGGGGACGAAATTATATTCATTAACAAACCTACTTTTCTAGAGATTAAACTCGCAAATTCAAGGATCTCTTACGGGCACTCTGTATTGTATCGAGGTCGGGTCGGGCATCGCGCATCATTGAGGTTATCTGGCGTTGCCCGCTTTCGGGCTGGCTCAAGTGCAATACGGATGGCAGCTCCCTTGATGTTCCGGGCCACAGATGGGTAGCGAGTGTCTTCCGCACTTGCAGGGACTTCGTCAAGGGTTGCTTCATTCACCCTATGACGAGCTATTTTGCATTCGAGGTAGAGTTCCTAGCAACTATCATCGTGGTGGGATTGCTTTCGAGCAGGGTTGGCACTATTTTTCCTAGTCCATTACCTGACTTGGCCTTAGTAGGCCCAATCCTTCCTTCTCGGCCCACAGCTGGAGTACCGCAGCTCCCTCATAATTTCCCGGGTGACCTGTTCCTTTTATTTTATTTTTTGTGAATTTTTAAGCTTAGCTTATTGGACTTTAAATTTTCGGGGTTTCGGATAGCTTTAGACTTTGTTCTTTCCGAAACAAAATTTTTTCCTATTCGCAAGAGGTGAATTTGAATCTCCGACCTCTTGGAAAAAAAAGTAGGATCTATTATTATCCTACTCACCAAGCGTTAGTTTTGGACGACAACTTTGATGGATAGTTCGACCAACTTTCTCGTTTTATTAAAGGGGAGGTCTTTGTGTTTAACTTTTGCCACATGAAAAAGATACCACCAAAATATATTTATGAATAAAGTCCGATCACCACAATTTTGCCCGAAGAGAGGACACAAGAGAGGAGGGGAGGAGAGAAGAAAGAGAATGTGAATAATATTTCTTAGGATAAAATTCGTTGAAGACAATATTTTTTGTTGTTTCTTATAGTTGCAGTTATAAAGAAATTGAAAGTGGGGGGCGCGAGTGGGTTATGGAAACAAGAATAAACCGAAGACGAAGTTGCTGGCGACAGCGGACAATTGTAACCATCTAATCGACTTTTAATATATGAGTAAATTATCCTCTAGTCTCTCGACTTAACATGATCCTCCTATCGAGTCGTTTCTTTCTCATAAATGAATAATCCATTCTTGTTTTATGAGAAAATGTTTGTACGGGGTCCTTACCGACCAAATCAGCCTCTTTTTTAATTTTTTAACATGTGAAATAACATTTTTATCCTTCACAAAAAAACAAGAGTCATTATTTTTGTCTTTTTGTGAAAGGGTAAAATAGTCATTTCACAAATCAAAAAATAAAAAAAAGGGGCTGATTTGATCAGTGAGGACCCGAGATCAATATTTTGTCAAAATACAGGGACGACTAAATCATTTATGAAAAACAATGGACCCAATAGGAGAATTATGTTAAGATCAAAGACAAGGGGGTAATTTGCCCTTAATATATTGCCTTCGTTGTATTTATCATTTGCGTTACTTTATCCGGTTTAGGAAACCTTTGTAAAATCGAAACAAAAACTTGTATCAAATTTTATTTATTTTTTAACCTTTGGTTGGTGCAATCAGTCTTATCATATATATATGTTAACTGATTTAATGAGAATGTCTAAAATATAGTTATTAGAATATGAATTATTTATTGATTATTAGATGGAGATTTTGTCTTTAAATTTTTAATCTGATAATCATTAATATTTGAAGATATAATTGATATTAAACTAATATGTATTTAATTACTTATCTTTAATGATCCTTGTTTTTCTTATCAACATTTTAATTTTGGTTTGTCCCGCTATTTTTTCTCTCTGCATTAATTTTGATTTTTTTTATCTTTCACCTTCCCTCGTCACATTCTATTTTGCCCCTCTTTTTATTCAAAATATTTCACTCTCCCACTGGTACTCCACATTAACTCTCCTCTTTCTCATTGTCATTCTGCCCTAACTCCAACTACCATTCTCGCTGTCGGTCAATCCTAACTCCGACAACCATTCTCGCTCCTCTCTCCTCGCCCCTCGCTATCATCGGTGTTTCTCGTCTCTCTCCCACCAGTCTCTCTTCTTGCTTCTCACCAACGTGTCTCGCCTCTTCTTCATCATTCCCGTTCTAACCAGGTACGATGGCCTTTGTATGTATTTGTGAATATGGGTTTTTGTCCTTATATCAACTACGTATCGTATTTTTGTCTATTGGGTGAGTGGGTTATAGAGATTGTTTGGTTATTTTGATTAAATTGTACGTATTTTGGAGTTTCACTTGGTGTTCATGATTCGTCGAAATATTAGTATTCTTTTTGTGGTTGTTGTTTAGGTTGAATTACCATTGTATAGCTGCTTTTGGTTTTCGATGAAGCATTTATTGATGACGTTTGAGTTTCAATTGTTGTATTTGAATATTGGTACCTGGAAACGTGAATATTGGTAATCATTAATTATAATATTGGTACTTGTACAGCTACTTTTGGTTTTCGTTGAAATATTTGTTAATGAAGTCTGAATTTTTATTATTGTATTTGAATATTAGTACTCGAGGATGTCAATATTGGTACTCGAGTAAGTGAATATTGGTACCCATTAATTATAATATTGGTAACTGTATTGAAGAGTTTGATGTGGTCATTATTTTTGCGGCCAAATTGTGTCTATTGTTCAATTAAGAAGGACCAGAAGATAAAGAAAAAAGGGAAGAAAGGTGCAGTACCAAAAAATATAAGAAGAACAAACGTAGAAGATACCACGTTTGAATTGTCCATTTAATCTGCTTGGTAGTTTTCTATGTAATTTTTTAGTACTAGTTTTTCGGTGGCATAGATTTTGGGTTTCAAAAAACTTCTGAGAGGAAACGGCGATGAAAATGATAGGATTTTTTGTTTGGGTTAGGATTTTAATTTTGAATAGTATATGATTTGTTAGTTATTTAAAAAAAAATCATGATTTTAGGGTTACATGTTATTTTTAATGAATATTTTTTTAGTTTTCATACTTATATTTTCCTACTTTTAAGAGTGTAGTTAATACTGATAAACCAAATATACCCTTATAGAAAAGATACTCCACTTTAATCTTTCTATGAAAATTCATCTAATTCTCACTGAATTTGAACTGGCATAAATTTTAGATTTTTTTATAAATATATTTTTTATATGTTTGTCAAAATTTCAACCTTGGACCTCTTGAATTTTATAACTCCTTATACTGCTAGACTACAAATTCTTTGGTAACAAAAATGTATGTAACAGGATTATGAAAAAAATGCGTTGACAACATGCTGATATTTTGGTAACTCCAACTCTTTTAATTTATTTTCAGTAAGACCTTTACCATTTCCATATGGGGGAGAGAGAGAGATGTGAGAGAACTGAAATTTGTTTTCCCATCATTTTAATTTTTTTTCATTTTTTAAGAGATAGGAGTATTTTTTTTCCTAAAAAATTAATGGGTATCAGGTGGTTATTAACTAGGGAAACATATGTCCCTCCATTTTTTAATTACAAGGTTTGAATGTGCAAATATAACTAGGATAAATATATGTTACTCGTTGAATCATATTTGAACTACAAAATACTAGAGTACAAATACATCAAACTATGGTATTTAATACCATAGTAGACTTAGCCTAAAATATTTATGCAATAAGCATATGAGTAATATTTTCGATGCTAAATGTCAGTGATCTATAAGAGAAACAGCACCCATCATTTCAAGCTATTAATTTCGAGTGCCATCCACACCAATCGATGCCAACCTTTTAAGTACGAGGTTCGGCATTTCCCCACTTGCTCGTGCAATTTCTAGCAGTAACTCGCCCTGTCCTTGCAACATTTGTCCACCTGGATGCTTCTCTCTCCAATTTATTTCTGTATTTTGATTCTCTCTAACATTGATCGATGCACCTTCCTCTAGTTCACGATCATACTTGTATCTCTTAGGGAGTGGATACCCTGGGGATTTTCTCCTTGTCCCTATTTAGGGACAAGGTTAATTTAGACAAATCACTAATTTACTAATTAGGTTGATTCTATCTCCATTAAATGTCTGTAACCAACTATCTAATTACTCACCTAATTTGACGGTTCTCTTTAATTATCTTCTTTCTCTCTCCATTAAATACATATTTTAATGCAAAATATCTGTCACTAGTCGTAATACAAAATAATTTTTACTGGTTTGGATAGTCGATTCACTGGTTTGAATTGCTGGTTTACTGGTTTAGATTACTGGTTCACTATTTTGAATTGATGGTTCATTGGTTTGAATTGTAGGTTCACTGGTTTGAATTACTAGTTTACTGGTTTGATTTATTGGTTCACTGATTCGAATTACTGATTCACTGGTTTAATTATCTTCTTTCTCTCTCACTGGTTTGGATTGCCAGTTTATTGGTTTGTTTTATTGGTTCACTAGTTTATTTTACTGGTTCACTGGTTCATTTTACTGCTTCACTGGTTTGTTTTACTGGTTCAAAGTCCCAGGCGAGAGAAGAAAGTAGACGATTTTTTTTGGAAACATGAGTTCAGGAGGAGAGAGAAGGAGAATTAATTGATAATTCGGCTAAAAAAAAGGAAGCATTAACTACTGGGTTTATTTTATTTTTTGGAAACTTGGGTTTAGGAGGAGAGAGAAGGGGAATTAAATGCTCATTCGCCTAAAAAGTAGGAATAATTAACTACTAGGAATCAATTAGTTTTGGCAAAAGTCCTAAATATCCCTAAACATTAATAGCCATTAGATGAGCATCTTTTAGAATATATTCTAATCTAATGGCTGAGATTGTTGTCCCTATTTAGGGACAAGCTTTATGTAGTCCCCAGGTATCCAAATTCGTATCTCTTACAAGGCGATTAAGGTTAATATTTTATGTTCCATATTGAAAGTGAGGATTAGAAAAATTAATTACCCTCTTTCCAATATGGGGCCCCCTTATTTCTTCTCACGGAAAATCACTCTCCGGTTTCTATTTATCGGAAGGAGGTACTCGAAAACATTAAAATTTCCCGTAAGAGATAGCTTATCTTTACTTCTTTCTACAGTACCGTTCTTTAGCTTTCGAAACCATAGTACAAGAACGAGTAAGTTCTTTATCTGCTTCCCCTTTCTTCTACCTATATTTGGGAAGTAGATGTGTGTTATGTTTTCTATTAAAGTCATAATAGAAATACATCTTAAAATTATCGTTCAGTCGTACTTACAGAGAATAAGTTCGTTAGTTGTTTCTCTTCTTCTACTTTTTCTTCGACCATTTTCTCTTTCATCTTACTTTTTTAGGCAAGTAGATGTGTATGAAATATGTTTTTTATTATAAATTGGTTTCAAATCTTTAACCAAATGTTTGTCATCTAAGCTAGATCTCGTAGGTATTCTTCTGTGTTTAAATATGTGTTGCATACCATATGCTCTCTGAGCTATTTTCGACCAATTTATTCAGGTCTTAGTTAGTCCTCATTTCTCTAGATTCCGTTCATCCGACCTTGCGTTTTTATTATTGTCAAAAATATTTTTCGGGTATTTTGACTGCTTGGACATTGAAGTAAGCCTAGATCCAGCAGTGTGAAGAGACGAAGGACCCAAAGGTTTTGGAAGAGGACACATTGAGATCCGTAGGATTGACAATACAACAAGCAGGCAAGTGACATTTTCCAAGAGAGGAAATGGATTGCTACAGAAGGCTAAGGAACTCTCCATTCTTTGTGATGCTCAAGTAGGAGTCATCATCTTCTCCAGCACCAGCAAGATGTATGAATATGCAAGCACTAGGTCTTTCTCTCCCTCTCCCTCTCCCTCTCCCCCTCTCTTTCTTTTATTTGTAAGATCAATTGTAAATTCATACAGTGAAACATAAATAAGTGCACTCCATAAATGCATCTACCTTCATCAACTTTTTTTCTCGTTCTTTTAAGATGTCGGAGCATGTTTGAGGGGATTATTGGTTATACATATGGTAAGCATTTAGGTATATACTTTACTGGGTCAAAGTAATAATCTGTGGTCTATTTTTATTTCAGTTATATACGTCATGATCCTTCCTTTAATTGTAGCACTCTTGGGGCATCTTTTCTTTTTATTTTTAATGGCCTCTCTTGGGCAACTAATGTTTGTACTTTTATCATTTCTTGAGCAATAAAGTAGTTTTACCAATCTAAAAAGGTACTTATTTTTGGAAATTAATGCTCCATTGTATTAATATGAGCATAGAGATGCTGCATCTGAGATGGGTAAAGCTATATGTTATCTTCTGAACCGTTAATGATCAATTTGCTATCTTTTCAATGGTCAATGACTAATGATCATAGTTTCAGCTATGAGTGTCTTTTTAAGTAGTCTCAAATGGGAAACATACACGTGATTAACGTAGATATTACGTGATTCAAACTTGATCAACTTGGATGTTACGTGATTATTTTATGATAATACCAGGTTGTAGCAAAAAATTAATTTGTGGATCTATCATATCAAATTTGATAAAAAAAAATATGTAACTTATTGCTCGATTATCTGATTGGCAAGATTCTAAATGTTACAAAATGTTAAGATAGTGAGCTACAACTTTCTAGCTTTGCACTATTCTTAATTCGGTGGGCAAGGAGGCCACAATTAGTTTGGAAGATTTGGCAACTCATATTTTTTTTATTAGATCGAGACAAATTTAAGTTTTCCTATATTGAATACGACCTAGAGTTTTTTTAGGAGGTTAGGGTTAGTTTTATTATATAATG
Organism: Hypericum perforatum; assembly: GCA_012979155.1. Lineage (NCBI taxonomy): Eukaryota > Viridiplantae > Streptophyta > Magnoliopsida > Malpighiales > Hypericaceae > Hypericum > Hypericum perforatum. The sequence goes on along the minus strand of SOPF01009880.1, from coordinate 15,265 downwards.
GTAGTTTAAACATGAAAAAGGAACCACAAACCAAATATCAAATATTTATCTTAATTACAAAGCTTTTATCTTTACATAGTTTTATCTTTCATGTAGTCTTTATCATTAGTTTTTTTTTCTTCCTCCTCTACTCTAATATAGTTCCTCTCTTCTTTTTCTCATATTTTATTGTTTTTCCTTTTATCTAGTCATTCTTCGAATGACCACTTCAGACCTGTTCTTAAGTTCATTTTGACATTTTAATAATTTTTTGCAGAACATTATTTTTTGCATGCTCGATATGATTAAGGAGGGAATTTAAGAAGAGTGACTAGTGTGTCTATAACCATGAGCTTACTCGTACGATTTCGAGTCCTTCCTCAAAAAGAACAAACTAGTCAAAAGTTATGCTAGAAAATAACACCCAGCGAGGTTAGTCAACTTTGGAAGGTATTTCGGTTCTTATTTTTAGTTCGATTTGAAGAAATTTATATCATAAAATTATAGAATAGTATGTCCTGATTCTCTAAATACCAAGAGCATTATTCTTTGCCCCAGCTTGGTGAATCCCATTCCCGCGTAATGACGCCCTATAACTTAGTTTTCAGCAAATCTAGATTCTTCTGTCCCATCAGAGTTTGTTGTAAAAAGTTAAGACCAAAATACTACAGATTATTTAATCCATAAGTTAGTTATAAATTCAGTCAACTTTGGATGATTTCTTTTTCATTTTTAAGCTGAATCCTAAGATCTTTTATTTTGAAATAAAAAGATTAATGTTTCTCTTTCTATTGATATCAAGAATACCAGAATTGAAGATCATATTGCAAAATGAGGATTGAAATACTAAAGAGTAATTAGTCTATAAGATTAAAAAAATTAGTCATATTGAGAGAGCATTTTGGTCTTTTTTGGGCCAAATTAGGAGAAGGTTATTTTTTACAAAATTAAAGATATATCTCTCAACTTTCTATGAACTCCAAGATCACTTTAATTAGAGTAAGGACGAGGAATTTGGAACTAATTTACCAAAGGTTAATCATTATTTAAGTTGGTTTTGAATTTTTTATATTTTATTCGACCATAACAAACTATGAGGAAAGGGTCTCTCAAATGTAGAAAGTCTATCAAGAAGCGTACAAGAATGTTGGGTTCACGCCAGTGAAAATATTGTCAAACAACAAGCATTATAAATGTAAGAAAGGATGTGAGTGATTGTTTAAAGATTATATTGACGATCAAGGAACCTACTATGTTGTATCAAATACGAAAGGCATCCTAGGACTTCTATCAGCTAAGGTAATATTTGAGCCTTTACTAGGTAAAGAAATTTTAGGACCTTTGTCGGCTAAAGGTTTGGGTGCCGAAGAAAAAAATTATGGTTCAATAAGGAATCATGTGATACACAATCCACAAGGAATGATCAGCTCATAAGTTATCAAAATTACTGTAAGAAGGTGTCAAGAAAGTCAAACCCTCATTCAGGGGACAAATATTTGAAATCTCATCGACTAGCATTCACTCAATAAAGAAGGCTAGAACAAAAAAATCAAAAGAAAATAAAATAACTTAAGACCTTTAACAATAATTGTATGGTCATTTTGACGAAGGAAATAGAGATCCTACTCATCCATGTAAGCCCAAATCAAGTTTTTCAAAGAAATTTGTCAGTACACAAACATCTTAAGATGGTTGATCATCTGCATGCCCACAATGGCTAAGTCTTGATCAGTTCAATGATAAATTTTCTATGTATGGTCTTAACCTAGCTTGTTATATGTGGAGTGAAGGTAATTTTTTTCATGTTTAAGGATGGATACACGTTAACATTTTTTCCAATATCAAAATATTGATATGCGGGGATATTGTTGTAACAAAAATTTATTCATGGAACTACCAAACTAATTTTGGAAAAAAATTATAACTTGTTGCTCAAATATATGATTAGCATGATTCTAAAAGTTTTAAAAAGTTAATATTATGATTTGAAACTTTTTAGCTTTGTAATTTTCATGATTCAACACAAAAAGAGGTCACAGTTGGGTTAGAAAATTTGGCAACTCATGTTTTCATTTTTAGGCCAAGGCAAAGTTAGTTTTTTATATTGAATATGGTATAGGGTTTTTGTATGGGGTTAGGTTTAATTGTTTCTATATAATGAAAGCTTAGGCATGAAAGAGAGGTCCATAAACTAAATGCCAAATATTGATATTAGTTTTATAGTTTCTATCTTAGCTTTAGTTTTATCTTTCATATAATCTTTACAGTTTATGTTTTTTCTTTCTCATCTTTTATTTTTTTTAATAAAATTTTTTCTCTTCCACCAACTCCTTTCTTTTTATCAATTATTATCTTGTTCATTTCTTCTTTTTCCCATATTTTCTTTTTTTCTTACTTTCATCAATCGCTCCAGGGACAATCACTCCGGAACTGTTCCTAAGTTCATTTTGATATTCTAACATATTTGTTGCAGAACATATCCCTTACTCTTTCTCTAATGAATGTTTTTATATATTTTCTCCAATAGACTTACGGTTGCAATCATGCATGGAAAAACCATCTTTGACCTAAAACATGTGCATATAGCTTGAAGTTTTAGCCAAGCGGTAAAGGGTAAGGTAAAAAGGGATTGGTATCCAGGTATAAGGATGGAATTGATGTCCAGGGTCCAGGGTTAGAGGAGCAAACTCATGATAAATGTAGAAGGCCATCTTATCGACGTGTATTTCCATTATAAAACATGAATTTGAGATAATTATTTAACAAAGATCCGAATGAGAATAATACCACAGCTTCAAAGATATTGATGTGCTCGTTTTGCGACATGAAGTCTATAATAGCACAGTATCACAGGTTGAAAAAAGAGCACAGCCAACTGTTAAATCCATCATCAGAGATCAAGGTAAAGTCACTAAACTGAGTGCCCTAACCTTTAAGCATTCTAATCTATGGCATTTTTAATTAAGTGATGCATTGTTTAAAATATTGTAGGCCAAAAGGAACGTCATCTTCTAATGATTCCCCAAACAAGGCTAAAAGTGTTCCATAAAACTACATAAGGCCTAATTATAAAAGAAATCTACATAGGGCACGATTATCATTTATATGTGTGAACTCAATTAGTGTGTCCATCGTTGATAAGAGCTAGAGAAGTATTCATATCTCCCGATATTTAACTCAAGATAACAATTTGTAATTCTTTGATTTTATAAATTTATCATGATTCCTTGTTATAGATATGTTAAAATATGCTTAAGTAAGTTAAATATATTATTCATATCAATAAGGTGGATAATCTTTTATGACAAACATCTTGAGATAACTCCAAATTTAAGCGAGCTTGTTATGGATTAATTTTACAACAGGTGACTTCCTAGAAAATTTCTCATAGTGCAAGAGAGTGGGGACCAAATATGCTCGAAAATAGTGGTATTAGTTTATGAAAGCATTCGGTCAGATCTTGAGATGCTATAAGTGATATCATAGTAGGACTTCTAATAGTATGGTATGATTTGAGTAAGAACTAAGTGGAATATGCTCGAGTTGTGATTTGAGTATTGGTGACCTCCTGGAAAAAAATTAGGGTGTATGAGAGTGAAAACACGATATGCTTGAAAATACTGATATTAGTTGTGAAGATAGTTGATCAAATCTCCAAATATTACAAGTCACAGTAGGACATCTAATAGTATGGTGATATTTGAGTATGAACTAAGCAAAACTTGGTCGACAAATTTTGATGTCCAGGACTTAGAGGATGGGGAGTGATTTCTAGTATTAGAGTGCACACAAAATGTGCCACTCTTGGCAAGCATTTTGGGTAGAGGGAGACGTTGATGACCCAATCGTACACCTAAAATAAAAGAGATCGTGGTATTGTATGAATAAAGCATGACTATGATGCTACGTATTTAAGGAGAGATAAATGTAATATCTTATTTTTTATATCTGTTGAGAAAAACTTGAGTAAGTTGATTATATTATTAATATCAACAAAGTGCACCTTATTTTTCTAACAAATATAATGAAAGAAATTCGAAGTTAATCATGTTGGGTCTGTAGTCATTCTTAGGATGTGAGAAATGAGAAAATAAGCTTAAAAAACTTGTGTTGTTTGTTGGAGGTAGTCTATAAGATCACAAGTCATTACAAGATGTAATACCATTTTTTAGACATTGTGAGATAATTTCAAGATTAGGAGAGTTTGATTTGGAGTAGTTTCACGATGGGTGATCCATTAAAATATTTTTCAAGGTGCATATCACTGAGGAGAAAATACACTTGAAAATAATTGTATTGATTTATGAAATTAGTCGTTCAGATCGTGAGACATTATAAATATTATTAAATTAGAAGTTTAACCGGTGAAAGCTAGTGTGCATAAACGCCCAAGGAGGAAAATGACCATCAATGTGAGAATACACAGACATTGAATCGCTCTTGAAAAGTATTGTCCATGGACAAATCATCTATGTACTATAATTCCTATTTTAATAAAAGACTTATAGTTCATTTTATCATCAAAAAAACTACCCAGCTCATATACTTGCATAGAAACGATCGCTCAGCTCAAAAGCTTCATTAAATTTATGTCTAAAACCTGCTAACTACGATCATCATAAAATATGCAATCATAGCACAACAATTTGGATTAGAACACCACCTAACACTTCAATCTGTCCACTCATCACCTGCCATATCAACTTAGATCTCAACACCCCTTCTTCCTCCTTGCACTTTTCTGGACACGTATCTATAGATCTGCAATAGCATTAGCATAAAGTAATTTCCACCAACACAACTTAAAATGTAAGGATTTTACATACAAAACACAATGTAAGAATTTTAAGATGTATTGACATTTACTCTGCTATCCAAGCCTTTCTAGAGTTTTATGGTATATACTTTGTAGTGTTATTGATAATACAAAGTCCACTTATGAAATAATATTGGACAAATTTCGACCCCTTTCATTTGAGGGTGTGCTTCGTTAATGGAAAAAAAAATTTTGGATTAAAAAAATTGGAATGTAAATAAAAATTTATAGCGTAATATTAGCATCCTTACACTAGCTAACATTCATGATATGAAATAAGGTTATTTTTTATAAATTTTATCCCGGTTAGCTTCAGCATGAGGTAGTGTGTTCAAAACGTCACACTAAAGATTATTTTTTATAAATTTTTGTAACAAATTTCTATAATCGAAGTTTGAAGTATGCACACGAGCGAACCCTCAACAACACCCACACAAACATGATTGAGCAAAACAAAAAAAGAAACAAAGCAAGCAAGCAACAACAAGATTTGGTAACCCGATTCAACCTAGTGTCTACGTCTGGGGGCGTACCAAACTAGGAGAGGATGGTTTTACTAGATATGAGCTCTAACGCTCTTTAGAATTCAATGGAGGCTACAACTCCTACAACTTACAATCAATGAAGGGTTATAATACTTATATAGAGTGTCCAACAAGTCCTAACCTAATTAGGACTAATTAGGCAAAGATATAGGACAGTTTTGGGTACCCCCAATGGGCGCTGGGCACCCAGCGGTCGCTGGACATGTCCCAGACACTTTCTGGACCCCTCCCCTAGTGTTTGCTTGGAAGCTATCGATCATTGGTTCCTTGCAGGCCAAAACTTCAACTTCACTTTTCTCCCTCATACGAGCACCATTTTCAAAATTGTCAAATCATGGGCATCCCCAATCGACATATCTACCTTTCGGAATATCGTTAAGCTCTATACTTCAATAATCTCCTACCTAGAGACTAACCACTTTACTTGATCTATTGCCATACCTGTCACTCGGTGCTCCCACACATCTTCTCTTGGTCGTTTGGTACACCGACCTTCAATTATCATTCAACAATTTTAGCTGAGGCCACATTGAACCTTAATTTCTTTAAGGTTACCACCTTGGTTATTATATCTGCATGATTTACTTTTCCGCAACCTATCATTTAGTCGCTCACACTTCACTTGGATGATTTTCTTCACTAGTCATCCTTTCACTCAAATGACTTGCTTTAGTAATTAGCACTAATCACTAGTTACTCGGTGAACCTAATTGGTAGGACCTTTGATGCTCACTTTTTAAGGCTAGTTGAAGCCGTCACTAGCTCTAACTTCTCTAATAACTTCTCCTCGGACTTATCAGCTGCAAGATTTTCTCCTCATTGATCCCAAGAGATCACTCTTCTCTTGTCAAGGTTGCTTGATGATTCACTTGCATCAACGCATCTTGCACTCTTAGCCTTGTTGCCCACATCATATAAGCCCTTCATTGCAATGCTTGTCAAGTGGTTAGGCATCCACCACATTGCCTTCAATGGTTGCTTTCCTGAATTCCTCTGAAGCCTTCTCATAACTCCCACCAGCCTTGCTATCCATGGCCTTGCATGCCACCTTGCATACTTTACTTGACCACTAGCATAATCCTCTAGAGTCATCTACTTTAGAGCTCTCTCCTCGCAACCTTGGTTCTCAAGCACCTCACACCTACCATATGAGTCTCCCGATCATGCTTAGCCTTCTTGCTACCATGGAGTTGTTCTTAGGTCACTTTGGTACTCAGCGACTCCATCTTCTCAACACTGGCAGATACTCTCTCACGCATAAGCTTATGCTACTTTGCACTTGCACAATCTCCATACTCACCATCACCTATCAACAAGAGACAGTAGTTAGCGAGCAAGAACCTTCTTACCAGAATTTGGCCACTAAGCACCTTCTCGCTCTCACCTGAGTTGAAAGTATCTAGCTTGACTACATCAATACTAGATCCCATCTCACTAGACATGCTCGCTTGGTCCTTCAACTCTTGAAGCTTGTGCTCGCCATCATCCATCGATCTCAAGTACCCCTTAGGATCATTCTCCTCAACAGAGGTTCTGTAGTACATTATACTACTCAAGGATGTTACTGATACTAGCTCTCGTAAGTCATTGTTGACTAACTCGAGCCTTTACTCCCTGAGAGCTCTTCTACCTCTAGAGAAACTCACTTGTTGCTACTTTCCAAGCACACAATGTTTGCATAGCCCGACTTTCATGGTCTTCAAACTTGGTAGCTTTCCCTTAGAGTGTAGCACCTTCATACCTTTCTCACTCACATGGCCAAGATGACTATGCCATAGATCTGCATCACCCAAGTCTTTTGCACTATTGATGATATCTTGATTGCCCTTTGTGGTGTACAAGGTCCCTTTCTTCAAACCATGAGCTAACATCATAGCTTTGTTGGTTATCTTCCAAGATCTGCAGTCAAAAATTTCCTTGTAGCCTTTGTCGTCTAGTTGTCCCATAGATAACAAATTCCTCTTTAGTCCAGGAATGTGTCTCACTCTCTTCAACACTAGTGTAGAGTCATTTTGCATCTTGATTCGTACTTCTCCCATACCTATAATTTGCAATAGTTCATCGCTTGCTAGATAAACCTTGCCAAACTTTCCTTAGACATAGTTCTCTATCACTTCTGCTTTACTGCATAAGTGATACGAAGCTCCTGAATCCAAAACTCAAGCATCTAATAGACTCCATACACTAAGGACTAAAGCATCTTCGTAGTCTTTAGTTATAGCATTTGTTGAAGAGTCCTCCCTTTTTTGGTACCTTGCAATTAACCGCATAGTGTCCATACTTGTCACAATTGTAACCATGGACCTTGCTCATATCTTTCTTGGACTTTGACTTATCGCGATTTCTGCCCTACCTCTTAGACTCATACCTTTCTCTACTACTTGCATTCAATGCTGAACTAAAAGTTAACCCAGACTCTCTCCTTTGAATCTCTTCGCTTATGATCAAGTCCCTAACTTCATCACACTTTAATATGACCTTCCCCACCGAGGTACTCATCGATGTGGCTGTGCCACTCCAACTATTAGGAAATAAACTTAGCAAGATAATATCTTGTACCTCATCTTCAAAGGTGATCTTAACTAAGTTCAATGCCACTATCGTCGCGTTAAACTCATTAAGATGCTTGGCCACTAACGTACCCTCTACCATCTACAAATTGAATAACTTACGCATCTGATGAACCTTATTTGTGGCTAATGGCTTCTCGTACATATCGAATAACTCTTCAGCATCTCCTTTGTCAACTCTGCCTTTGTCATATGCAAAGCCATGTTCTTGGAAAGGGACAAGCGAATCATGCTCATCGCCTTCCTATCTAGGAGCTTTCACTCCTCCTCCTTCATGTTTGTCGGCTTCTTCTCTTTGAGTACCTGGTGCAAATCCCTCCCATAGGGGTAGTCTTCAATCTGCATCCTCCAGTAAGCAAAGTCTATCATGTCAAACTTTTTAACCGGATATCTATTATCGTTCATTATCGTAGCTCCTATCGTACTCTTAACCTTGGCTCTTGATACCAGTTGTTAGAATTCCTACAACTGAAATCCAAAGTATGCACACGAGCGAACCCTCAACAACACCTACACGATCATGATTGAGCAAAATAAAAAGAAATAAAATGAAGCAAGCAAGCGACAACAAGATTTGGTAATCTGGTTTGACCTAATGTCTACCTCCGAGGGCGTACCAAGCCAGGAGAGGATCGTTTCACTAGATATAAGCTCTAATGCTCTTTAAAACTCAATGGAGGCTACAACTCCTACAACTTACAATCAATGAAGAATTACAATGCTTAATAGAGTCTCCAACAAGTTCTAACCTAATTAGAACTAATTAGGCAAAGATATAGGGCAGTTTCGGGCACCCCCAGTGAGTGCTAGGCACCCAGCGATCGTTGGGCATATCCCAGACACTTTCTGGACTCCTCCCCAGCGTCCACTTAGAAGCCAGCAGTCGCTGCCCCCAGCGGGCGCTGGGAAGCCAACAGCCGGTGGTGCCCTACAGGCCCAAACTTCAACTTCACTTTTCTCCCTCATACGAGCTCCGATTTTTAAACCATCGAATTTTGGGCTCCCCAATCGATATATCTACCTTCCGGAGTATCGTTAGGCTCTATACTTCAACAATTTTATCCCGATTAGCTTCATCATGAGGTAGTGTGTTCAAAACCTCACACTAATTATAGATTATTTATTATCCCAATTTGTAAGTAAAAAGACCACTTATTGCTAGAATTTTAGACCAAAATTTTAGTTGCTAGGGACTTCTCCAGAAAACTTCAATTTCTACTACAATTGCATAAATGTACAGCTAATTAACTGATGTATTTCTGGTCTGTGTCCTTTTGTTTTGGCAAAGGGAATCTGCAAGTTTGAGAAAGGAATTACAATATTTGCAACAAGGGTTAATTACCCTCAGGTCCCTGTACTATTGACGATTTTGTAATAGGATCCCTGTGTAATTTGAATAAGATATAAGGTCCCTATGTTATAACGAAATATTGGCATAAAGTCCCTAACTTAACCTTCGCTGACATCATCAATTTTTTTTATCACTAAAATGACTAAAATACCCTTGAATAAAAAAAATTAACCTTCTTCAACCAAGAACAACAACAAATACCAAACAAAGATTAATCCAACAAACATTAAACCATTACCAAAACCCATCCAATTGTTTCGAATGGATACCACTCATTGTTCTCCACTTTTCTCCACTTGACTCTAGTTACAGATGAATCTAAAACCCATTCAATTCTTTCAAGAAGATGCCCAGAGTAATCTTTGTAGGGCTGTAACTCGCGCGAAGACCAGAGCTCATGCGACGCCGGTGAAGAGGTTGCTTAGGAGATCCAAGAGATCGCCAACAACTACTCCCACCGCTGGTCCACATGGCTGTTTTCTAAGAAGTCGATGTTGGTGGTTCCTGGTTAGGGTTTTGTTAGGGCTTCAAGAAGAGATGGCAACCGTAAAGGAGAAGGGGTTTTTGGGTGGGAGGATGAACAGAAAAGGAGACTTCCCGGACGCTCCCCGCGGCAAGGAGGAGGATGAACGGGGTAGTGAGAAGGAGGATGAATGAGGTCCCGGACTCCCGGCACAACAACAGAAGCTCCCCGCAATGGCTTCCCGGAACTAGCATCTTCTTAATAACCAACAGGTCCTTCCACGCATGACCCTCGGCGAGGGCCTAAATTAGGTCTCGGTATACCGACGCGTCATTGGAGTTGTACTTAGTGAAAATGGCGGGTCCTTCCACAAGGTTGTCTAAAAAAAAGCTTTGGTTTCTGGAAATCATTTTGGGGAAGAAAGCTGAACAGGGTGATCGGAACAGGGTCCAAGAAGATAATGGTTTAATGTTTGTTGGATTAATTTTTGTTTCTGGAAATCGATGTCTTAAATCTGGTGGGTTACTTGGTGTTCTTGTCTTCAAAGGGTCTAAGAAGAACAGGGTGATCGGTGGTTGCTTGGTGTTCGATGTCTTAAAACTGGAAGACTGATTTAAGGTTAAATCTGAGATTGGGTTAAATCTGGGAGCTTGATTTAGGGTTAAATCTGAGATTGGGTTAAATTTGGGAGCTTGATTTAGGGCTAAATATGAGATTGGGTTAAATTTGGGAGCTTGGAGCGATGAAGTCAGAGAACATGGGTATTCGATGTTGGTGTTCTAAGGTTCAAGAAGATAATTTTTTTTAGTTTTTTTATTAAGGGTATTTTAGTCATTTTAGTGATAAAAAAAATTGATGATGTCAGCGAAGGTTAAGTCAGGGACCTTATGTCAATATTTCGTTATAACACAGGGACCTTATATCTTATTCAAATTATACAGGGACCCTATTACAAAATCGTCAATAGTACAAGGACCTGAGAGTAATTAACCATTGCAACAACGTCACAGGTAATGTATTTATTGGATCTTACAATAGAATCTAAATCTAGAAATAGCATGCGACACTTAAGCTAAGACTTCAAGCCGGATGGTATTAGGCGTAAGTGAATTAGCGAAAGTTGAGGGTTTAATTTCATAACATATTTACAATTTTACTTTTAAGAAATACTTATACTTCTATAAAAATGTTGTAAGGCAACTAATGGGTGAAGAACTCGATTGTTTGAGTGTGAAAGATTTTCAGAGTCTTGAAAACCAAGTAAAAACCAGTCTGAAGATTATCCGGACAAGAAAGGTAAATAAGCAATCGCCTCTAATTGATGAATTTGGATACCCTGGGGACTACATAGAGCTTGTCCCTAAATAGGCACAACAATCTTTGCCATTAGATTAGAATATATTATAAAAGATGCTCATCTAATGGCTATTAATGTTTAGGGATATTTAGGACTTTTGCCAAAACTAATTGATTCCCAATAGTTAATTATTCCTACTTTTTAGGCGAATGAGCATTTAATTCCCCTTCTCTCTCCTCCTAAACCCAAGTTTCCAAAAAATAAAATAAACCCAGTAGTTAATGCTTCCCTTTTTTTAGCCGAATTATCAATTAATTCTCCTTCTCTCTCTTTCTAAACTCATGTTTCCAAAAAAAATCGTCTACTTTCTTCTCTCGCCTGGGACTTTGAACCAGTAAAACAAACCAGTGAAACAGCAAAATGAACCAGTGAACCAGTAAAATAAACCAGTGAACCAATAAAACAAACCAATGAACTGGCAATCCAAACCAGTGAGAGAGAAAGAAGATAATTAAACCAGTGAATCAGCAATTCGAACCAGTGAACCAATAAATCAAACCAGTAAACCAGTAATTCAAACCAGTGAACCTACAATTCAAACCAATGAACCATCAATTCAAAATAGTGAACCAGCAATCTAAACCAGTAAACCAGTAATTCAAACCAGTGAATCGATTATCCAAACCAGTGAAAATTATTTTGTATTACGAATAATGACAGATATTTTGCGTTAAAATAGGTATTTAATGGAGAGAGAAAGAAGATAATTAAAGAGAACCGTCAAATTAGGTGAGTAATTAGGCAGTTGGTTACATACATTTAATGGAGAGAGAATCAACCTAATTAGTAAATTAGTAATTTGTCTAAATTAACCTTGTCCCTAAATAGGGACAAGGAGAAAGTCCCCAGGGTATCCACTCCCTCTTAATGATTTCTTCTCCTATTCCCGCTGGCTGGAAGTATTAATTTTTTGCTCCAACAGTTCTTTTTTCTATTTTATAGGACATTTTTTTTGTCAAATAAATAAAAAAAACTAAACCAAAAGTTTGTGTCTATCATCCATAAGCTAATTAATGTTTTTGTCCCGTGTCATTGTTGATACTTCCTACTAAGGAGATTAATATCGTAAAATTGCATTATAGGGAAACATTTTTTACGTAGAGAATATAGAATTACGCAAGACGGCAGACCTCACTTATCAAGAAAATGCAAATCCAGCCAGGTGGTAATGTTTTTTTAATGTGAAATTATTTATTAATGGTCCAGAAGCTACTAAAATAGGGAGAAATATAAACCAAGATTACTCTGAAGGTATGTTATTTGTCGCTTTATTTCGTCTTTTTCCCTCTGTTTCTGTTTTACTTTCTGTTTTCGTCAGGTTTCATATGGTTATATGTGGATGTAACCGTAGCATTCATCGTCAAAATTTTCAAATAAATAATTTTTTTCGTAAAAGTGAACTTTTACATTAATATTATGTGTGTTTCGAGTTTAAACACCGAGACTCAGAGAAGTCATCACAAATCTTATACCGTAACGCCAAATGACTTTCAACATATTCTTTCCGAAGCGTTGAAGACCTTATACTTGTTAACATTTTTAGATTTGTATTATTAAGAAGTTTCTTAATTTATTTAGGTTCATGAAAAGGATACTAACGCTACAAGAAGTTGTCGTCCCCGACGTATTCCAGTCCATCTCCAATTAAGCCAGCCACAGACCCACAACTTTAAGGAAGTACCCACAAAATCGTGGCATTATGGTAGGTTTCTTTTTTTCCTTAAGAAATGAGAAGAAAAGGCCAGTTAAATAAAATATAAATTTCCATATGGTGGATAATGAAGAAAGAAATGTCCAAGCAAGGTCTTAGTTTGAATATGTGCGTATTGGAGAGTTTATAGCTTAGTGGTAAAAATATCTAGTACACCATTGTTTATCAAATTTGGTACATACTGGGACAGAAAAGCGCAATCTGATAAGAGCGCAATCTCATCTCCTGCAGAGATTTCTGGTATCCCACTAGAAGTTTGTATTAGGCCGAGGGTCGCCATCTTTTGTATGATATATTGAGAAAAAGAAATTTAGATGTTTGTATAAAATTTGAAAATGCTAGACATTGATGCAAGTAATTTTTATCGTTAGTCTATTTATAAGACTACATGCAGCGGGCGGGGCATGCGGCCCTGGCCCGCCACGTGGTGGCTCGCCATTGGACGAGTTGTTCGCCTGCACACGAGGCACTCCCGCGTGTCAGTGGGAAGTTCCTCGCCCCCATGACAGCGGGTCGGCTGGTCGACATGGCCGTTTCAGATTAGGCCACATCGGCCAGGTCAGCGCACTAAGTTTTTTTTAAAAAAATCAAAAAAATTTCTGAAAACTATTTTTACCATTTCTTACTTTTTTATTCAAATAATTTTTTTTAAAACTTTTTTGATAATTTTATACAAGTTGTTTAATCCAAATAAGTAACTTTCTCAGTTAAAATAAATATGTGCGGTTCATCATTGTTTAAAAATTTGTGTCGTCTAGAATCATTTGAAAAATCTATAAATAGATACCACTTTCTTCATTATTTTCACACCAGCTCCTCTCCTCTTATCTTTATTTTAGATTCTAATCCTCTCTTAGCTTTCTAAATATATTATGAATCCCAATGAGTTTACTGAGAATTTTATTGGACCAATCTTATATCATTTAGTCCAAAGAATGGAGGAGTACAAAAAAGCCAAGGCAATAAGCGCTAAGACCAAAATCCATCAAGCAAATACTGAAATTCTGCAGTTTTTGATTGCTCGAGAAAAATATCTATCCCCAGGCGAGGAAGTGATTAAGCGTATTTAATGTCGCAACTTTCTCCCAATTAAGCTTTTTTTTTGTAATTTGCTTTCAATTTCTAATGTAATATATTTCGAACTTAATAAAATTTTCATTCGCAAATTTGTTGGTTTGAAAATGGTTTTAGCGTTTTCCAAGTTACTCAAAAAAAATATTTAAATTTAGTACAGTTAGTTGAATTTTAAAAAAATTGAGCTGAAAAAAAATTGATGTGGACAAGGGACGAGACACTGTAGCAAGATCACTGTTGTGGGCCAAAATCTAGGAGTAGGGACATCGCTGACGTGGACCTGGGACGTGGCACTATAGTAGGGGTGTGAATGCGGGTAGTCTAAGGGGATAGATGATTCAGTAGATTTTTTTTTCCTCATCGTTGCATCTATAAATCTCAGATTCTCAATAATCTGTGTGTAATTGGGATACTAAAACTTGTGAATCTGAATATTTTGATAGTTGATCAAATCTGAAACTCTAGATACAGACCTCCAAAATGATTTAGATTTTAAACAAATCTTGGTCATTCTAAAGATAAATTACTGAAAAACTCTTTTTGCCTGCCCCAATGATTAATTTTTGGAAAAAATATAATTTTTTACTACGTACTCTAAAGTGATCCGTTGGTAGGATCATGTAGTTTAAAAATCATCACTTAAGTTCAAGTTATTTAAGAAAATAACAACATGCGGTCTATCCCAAGTTTGGATGATTTTCGAACCTAAGTGAACCGCCACATCATCAAAACAACGCCACAACAATCGGACATGGCACGATGAGTGGATAACTTAATGGAAAATTGTTAACATGGTCCTATTTTTTATATTATTTCAAAATTCTCTTATTAAATTACAAAACTAATTTCCTTCTCTTTCCTCTCCTACTTCCAGGGGCGACACCTCCCTCCCTCCCTCCCTCTCCGATCTTCCCTCGCCTCCCTCTCCTTGCTTAATCCTGTCTCCTCGCCTTCAGGATTGAGAGGCTTTGCAAATGTGTGAGACTCAGCGAAAGTGTCAGTTGACTGATGTGTTTGGCATAAAACAAGGAGATAATATAGCAGACGCTCAAACATTGAAAGCTAGTTGGAGAGTTTCTTAAAGTCTGATGAGCATCTACAAAATAAAGATCCTCAAATGGAAGAAGGTGAATGGAGTAATGTGAAAGTACTGTGAGTGATGATAGCTCAGAGTCTGAGGAAAGTAAAAATTTGGCGTATGCGCCTACTAATTTGGACGAAAATGACAAAGATGAGGTTGTAGAGTTGCTTCCACAAACTGTTCCAGAACCACAGGCTATTCCAAAATCACATGTTGTTACAGAACCACACAGGTTGTTCTAGAACCTCGTGATATTTTAGAAGCTTGAGTCGCATCTGCTATTGGTCTTGACAATGATGATAATTATTATCCTATCAT
>SOPF01009859.1:0-12104 GCA_012979155.1 Hypericum perforatum | reverse complement strand
AAAATTTTAATTGAAAAATCAGGATGTTCCTAATTTTTCAAATCCCCCTAGTATGGCCATCAAAATGGTTTGCTTCTCTTTATCTAGTATTTAACATGTTGCTGCAAATGCCATAACAAAAGAATCAAATCTGGCAGCATCAACTGTAAATCCGTAATCTTTCTAAATAGGTTGTATTTTTGGGGGTCCCAGTAACACATGTTCAACTGCTTCCTCGTGAAATAGACAGAGAGGACATATAATGTTCACCAGAATACATTGTTTCAGCAGATTACATATGCTTGGTAGGTTGTTGCTTATAGATCTCTGATGAGTGTCAAAAACACTCATTATTCGTGTCCTTTTTGTATGTCATTCTTAGTGTTTTAGGTTGATTTAGTTGTGTTTTAGTTGTCTTAGTGTTAGTTTTCGTTCATTGTGTGTTTATGTTAAGTTTATTATTTTTCATTAAGTTTGCTTGTTTTTAGGAGCATATTTGAGGAGAAGTGGAGGGCGTTCGAGCGGACACGCGAAGGTATGGACGAGAAGAAAGTCACAATGCCAAGGAGTGCTTATCACGAGAAGCTGGCGCACGCCAAGTAGCCGTTACTCAGACGACCATCCACTCATACTACCAGATGCACTCAAAGAGGGAAATCGCGAAGACCTGGCGCACGCCACTTGAAGCTGGCGCACGTCAAACCAGACGGACAGAAGTAAAATAAAGCTGAGTGTTGGACAAATAAATGGCAAGACTTGACAAGGGCGGCTTAGAGCTTTCTGAAGGAAAGGGGGACAATGGCTGACTCTTTTTAGATATTTTCGTAGATAAGTTAGATTACATATTTAGTTTACTATTCCATTAGTTACTTAGTATATATGCTAGTTTTGCTTCGTAAACTAAGGAAGGACGAAATGGACCAAAGGAGAACATAACTTTGGCCCAAAAACAGATGTAAATATTGGTTTTTGGTAGAAGAACGTGGACTTGAAGAGGGGGAGCTTAGAGTCTTGATAAGTCTCCATCCCTTTTACTCTTTGTCTATGTTAATGCTTTGTGTTTATATAAATATGTGTGAGTAGTTTGCTTTGAGTTTTATGCCTTAATGCCTTGTATGTAGCCACGGTTTAGAGGGGTTAATATATGTAGGAACATATTCTTATTAACGAACTTCATGCCATGCTTTGACTTGTTTGATCACCAAGTTACTGTACTTAGTCAAATCTTGAGACCGCAAGGAGATAGGTTTGATAGAATTATTAGTTGGATGATCTGTTGCTTTGGTAGAAGAGAAATCTTCCTTAATTACTGATTGTGCTTTGAGTGATATGCATAGTTGGTTCTTGATTGATTTTAGTTGGTTGGTGGGGTCGAAAAAATATATCTAACTTTCTAAGCTTGGTTAAGGGTCAATTTAGATCTTTCTAGCACAAAAGTGTAGATTGATTGCCTTTGAAACACTCGTATCATGTCACATACTTTGTATACCCCCTGAATTACTTGGTTATATTGGTTTTTAAGGTACTTAGCTTGCTTTTAGTTTTTTAATTGTTGATAATCTGTTTTGTGATATAAACTATCTAAGTGCTTGTTCTTATGCTCTTGAAGCTTGATGTTTGAGACTTTAGATCACTTGAGTTCAACTACAAACTTCATAATCTGATCCTAGTTAAGTAAGTAAACCCTAGAGTAGGCCTAACACCTCAATCTCTATGGATCGACAACCCTACTTACTCTATTTGCAATTCGCTGCAACTCTGCTGCTAAACTGGTCCACGCCATCTTTGATGGCGCACGCCAGGTTTGTTAGTCTATTAGCTTTTTGTTCGCGCCAGGTACTTTGGCGTGTGCCTGAGATTCGGGCTGGTCTAGAGGTTGCACACACCACCCATTTTTGGCGTAGGCCGGAAAGATCTAACAAACGACCGATCGTCCATTATCAAGCAGAATTACGGTAGAATGTTTACTAAGGAAAGCGAATCTCGTCAAATTGGTGCCGTTGCCAGGGATTGAGAATTTAGACTCTCAATTCAGTTTACGAACTTAGATCAGTATATATTAGTATATTTTTTATTTTTATTTTTCTTTATTTTTCGTTTACTTTTTGACCAAGTAACTTTTCTTGCTTGACAAGTTACTGCATGACATTAACCCATTCAACCAATATTTATCCATTAGAGATTGAAGAAAAAATAATGCGGTTAGAAAGGTCATTACGTAGGGAGAGACGAGAAAAAGCAAGAATGGACCAAAGGCAAGAGGGTCAAGGGGCTGGAGTACATGTCCCTAGACATTCTCTAATGGACCATGGGAGACCGACATACAAAGGAGCAAAAATAAGAATCCAACGGCCAGCTGTTGAAGCTAACCACTTTGAAATTAAGCCGGCCATAATTCATATGCTTTAAGCTTCGGATCAGTTTAATGGTTTACCAAATGAAGATCCCAATGAATATCTGCGGAACTTCATGGAATTAGCTGATAATTTTAAGTGTCTTGGAGCGTCTGATGATGCTGTCAAGATTAGAATATTTCCTTATACGTTAAGGGATAAGGCTAAGCTGTAATATAAGTAACTTAAGGGTACTCCAATAACCACGTAGGAGCAATTAGCAAATACTTTCCTTGACAAATATTTTCCCTACTCAAAGACTAACAAGCTCGTTAAGGAGATAACAAACTTTGAATAATATGAAGGAAAGTCTTTGAGTGAAACTTGGGAGAGATTTAAGGAATTGCAACGAAAATGTTCGCACCATGGTTTTTCTGAGGAGTCTCTTCTTAAGACTTTTTATTTTAGTCTGTTGCCAACAACTATGGGAAATATTGATTCTTTGTGTAATGGAAACTTCCTGAGAAAGGAAAGGGATAAAGCCCACCATATTCTGGAAGAGCTGGCAACAACAAACATGATAATCATGAATGAGAGAAAGAAACAACCTATTAGAGAGTTAAGGGAGGTAACTGAGCAGAGTGAGAGAAGAGGAATTATTGAACTTGATTCTTCCTCGTCTTTTCAAGCACAATTAGACTTGATGGCAAAGTAATTACACAATTTAACTCTAAACAAAGTTGATGCTGTTGCTTTACAATAAAATTGTGAAGCTTGTGGAAACTCTGGCCACGGGATTAGTCAATGTGCGATGATAAGCCAACCTACAGAGTAGGTCAACTTTGTGAGTGGTCAAGGACAAGGAGGAAACCAAATGGTAAACAACCCATATTTCTCTATATATAATTCTAGTTGGAGAAACCACCCTAACTTCTCATGAAAAGATAGAAACCACAATGACAGTATGGCGATCGTTCCTGATAAAGGATTGCCTTTACGCGTCTCACAACAAGGACCACCTAGTTTTCAACCACGTGGGTTCTTGGGAGAAAGAATGGTAGCACTTGAGGACATATTTGACATGGTTGAGAAATTCATCCAACAAATGGGAGATTCACCTAATAACCAAAGTCAAATCTTGAAGGCATTACCAGCTCAGGAAGTAAGGTAGAACAATTTAGAATAGTTTCTTAAAGGGGAAGCTACTGCCATGCGTAACATGGAAGTACAACTTGGTGAAATTGCAAAGACAAATGCACATAGAGCATTTGACTCTCTTCCAAGTTCTACTGAGGTAAATTCTTGAGACCAAGTTAATGCAATCACCTTAAGAAGTGGCAAGGAATAGCTTCTAAAAAAGTCAAAGAGAAGGCTAAGAAGAGTATTGTGGAAAGTCTAAACAAGGATAAGGAAGAAGAAGTTCTGAAGGAAAAGATCCCGCAAGAAGAAGTTACGAAGGAAGAAGAAGTTTACGTACCACCACCACCAATGGTCCCCATTCTTCCTTATCCTGAGAGGGTAAAGAGAAAGTCGGGGATGGATGAAAAGTTTTTCCATTTTATGGGAAAAATGAAGAACGTTCAGATTAGCGTCTCTTTCCTAGAGATGCTAGATCAAGTACTACACTACGCCAAGTTTCTAAAGGAACTCGTCACTAAGAAGAGAAAATGGGAAGATGGAGAAACAATTACCTTTACGGCAAATTATAGCTCTCTAATTTCAAAGAATCTTTCGATGAAGCTAAAAGATCCGAGGAGTTTTACAATTCCCTGTTTCATTGGTGAAACCAAGTTTCCAAAATGTCTTTGTGATTTAGGCGCAAATATCAACTTGATGCCTTTATGGAAGAAGATGAGTGTATCCTCGAATTCTGCAATGAGAAAATCTCTAGAATTGATGATAAAGAGCTAGAGAGAGAAGAGGAGGATATTGTGGAAGAAGTTAAGGAGGAAATTGACAAGAAAGGTCTACTTGAGAAGCTCAAAATTCACTTGAAATATCGTACTCCACCCTCCATTGTAAAAGCTCCTTCCTTAGAACTGAAGGAGCTACCCTCGCATTTGAGATATGCGTTCTTAATAGATGGAGGGAGATTACCGATTATTATATCGAATAAGCTCACTAAGGAAGAAGAAGAGAAAGTGCTCACAGTTGTGAACAAACGGATTAAGGCTATTGCTTAGCAAATATCCGATATTAAGGGTATAAGCCCAGAAATTATGATGCACTACATTCACATGGAGGATGGAGCGAGGCCAAGAGTAGACCGACAAAGGAGACTTAATCCTAATATGAAAGAGGTTGTTAAAAAAAGTGATAAAACTTCTCGAAGCCAAAATTATCTATTCGATCTCGGATAGTGAATGGGTTAGCCTAATACATTGTGTTCTCAAGAAAGGGGAAATGATAGTTGTGATCAACGAGGAAGGGGAGCTCATTCCAACAAGAACTGTGACAGGATGGAGAGTGTGTGTCGATTACCGTAAATTGAATAATGCCACACACAAAGATCATTTCCCACTTTTATTCATTGATCAAATGTTGGAGAGGATAGCTGGATATTCTTATTATTGCTTTTTGGATGGTTACTCTGGTTACAACCAAATTGCAATATACCACAGAGATCAAGAGAAGACATCTTTCACTTGTCTCTTTGATATTTTTGCATATTGCAAAATACCTTTTGGATTAAGTTGTGCCCTAGCAACATTTCAACGTTGCATGGAGTCTATCTTTTGGGAGATGAATGAGAAGATTATGGAAATCTTCATGGATGACTTCAATGTTTTCGAAGACTATTTTGATCATTGTCTTGACAACTGATGCGTCCAAACTTGGATCTAAATACGTGCAAGAATTACACGATCGCACAAGTAATATCGTGATAAGTTAGATCATCTCCACAAGGAATAGAAAATGGATTTATTCGTCAAGTACCAGAAGATGTATTCTTGAATCTTAAGCTAAGCGAATCAATCGTTGGGTTGTTGATACTTCTATACTACGATCTCAATATCGATTATGAGCCTAAGTTTGTCAGGCTTAGATTCATTAGCAAAATCAAGTTTTTCTCCGATATACAAATAAAGGCTATGATCTAAACCAAGTTGTCATCCTTGATCATAAAACAAGCATTCATTAATCTAGCTTAAATGATAACTTCAAACATAAAGATAAACTTGTAACCAAAGAAGAAAACGAAGGTACCTTGATTGTATCGAATTCAAAGTTGTTACAATATCTTCAAGAACAATTCAAGAACACATAATAAAATCTAACAACTAATGTCTTTGGCTTGGAGAGTTCTAATCTAAAAACAAGCTCTTCTTCTTCTCCTTCTCTCCAAGTGATTTCTCTGTAGCCTCCTCCTTGATCTTGACCTCTTCCAAGTTGCTTTCCACCTCAAAAGTGTAGACGAAGGTAAGTGGGAAGTTTGGTGAAGAAATTCTTAATATTGGCTATCGAACCCCAGCGTACGTTGGCTAGGCCAGCGTACGTTGGGGTTGCTCACTACCGTTGTCTTCTTTTTGTCCGAGTAAGGCCAACGTACGCTGGCTAGGCCAGCGTACGTTGGGGTTACTCTCTGCCTCCCAAATTTCTTCCCGAGCAAGGCCAACGTACGCTGGCTAGGCCAGCGTACGTTGGGGTAGCAATCTGCCCCAACTCACATTTGCCTTCAAACTTCCGATTTTTAGCTCAACTCATCGCCTATGTCCACCGATCCTTGCCTTAGCTCCCAAGATGCTCTAAATACCTACAAAACACACCAAAACAATAGGCAATCTTAACACTTCCTAAAACGTGACAAAACGACATAAACTAAAGCTAAACGGATGCATGTTCTCACATGCATCACACCCCCACACTTATTTCCTTCCTTGTCCCCAAGGAAGGTGTATCAGAAAACCAACAAGTGGTGCCATCAGAAATTAAACCTTCATCACAAAAACATCCCCACAAGCACACACATCACAACCTTGAGCAAAATGAATACAAAAGCAATAGGCGATTATACCCTCAATCATTTAATCAAGTTTTTACACCAAGTGTTCCGGACTAGAGAGTTAACCACTCGTAGGATAGGATTGATTTAAACTCACAAGTGTATGGTGGTCAACTATCCTACTCTTGTGTGCACATTCAAGGTCTAAAAGTGTTAAATATCATACCAAAACACACTCGAAACAAAATAGATCATGTCATAGGAGGGACTTTTATTGGGTTGTAATGGGGCTAAAGGTAAAGGTGAGGATATGAGCATAGGCAGTGGCTAAACCACCCAATCCGAGGAGCTTATATACAAAATTCTACCTCTCATCTATTCTACACGTCTCACCTTATCATTATCACTCATCCCGATGTAACCCAACTCCTAAAGACCAACTTTTCTTTTATGACTTGCTTACTTTGTTCCTTGTGCTTTTCTTGACTTTTACGCTCAATTCCTTCTTTCTTTCCACTTTCCCTTTTTGATCTTTCATTCTTATGCTTTTCCATCTTTCCACTTTTCATTCATTTTTTTTTTAAATTCTTCTTTTCTTTTCTTTTTCTTTTCCAACTTTTTCTAAGCACAAGGTTTCTCTTTTTCTTTTTGCAAGCCAAGTCTTTACACTTTTATGGTCTTAACTACCCGCAACCCTTATATGGTAAGGCACCCCCCAAGCTATACTACAATAAGAACCCTAACACAAATTTCCCAAAGATATAATCCTAAAGCTTCCTCGGACGGATAGTCAAAGGTGGGAAAGTTCATGAGGAAAGGTTATATAGTACCTTACATATAATATTTCAATGAATAGACTCAAGCTCAACAGGGTATGCAATAGATAAGATCAGATTTTTGGCTCTAAGGCCCTAGGCTTATAGAAAAAATTACCCTCGACACTCTCTACCTCATTGAATTATGCAAGGTAATCATTTAACACCTCCATTGCTCAAACGATGCACACACCTCATGAATAAAATAAAGACGGATTGTCTTTGCCTTCGGCTCAAAATCCTCACAAGGTCACTCGTTAATTCACTAGTCTAGACTACCTAGCATAACGACTAGCCTAAATGAACGAGGATATAATAGCTTATGTCTAAAGAATTCATTTTGCTCAAGACTGTTGAATGTATGATATGGGGTTTCTCTTATGACAAGAAGTTCAAAAAAAATCTGAGGATTGTTTCATCATTTGCAAAAGACTCTAACACACTTCAATCAAAAACACAAAACACATACAACACAGACTCGATCACATGCATAAAGCAAAATAACAACCACAGTAAGAAGAGAGACAGGCACAGCAAGATCAACACAAGTAACAAAAGGTATAAACACACACATAAACACACACACCCCCACACTTAGAAGACACATTGTCCTCAATGTGTGAAGAAAAACATGCAAAACAGAAAATGAAAATAGCAAATCAAGGACAATCTAAAAATTAAAAATAAAAACTAAGCAAAGTAAGGAGAAGAAAAAGCCTGTGATCATTGTTTTGGCGAAGGTTGGAGGTGATTGCGAAGCCATTCCTATTGAGCGCGGTTGTAGGCCTGGTCCTCCTGATATATTTGCCAGCGAGTTGCCTGTTCTTCTGCATGGTTCCGCACTTTGACCTCAAGGTCAGTGATCCGCTGGGCTAGGTTGTTGATGCTTGCTTGCTGCTCTGGTAGTTGAACATTTTCTTCTTACATTAAGCGGTTCCGGACACCCTCGCATTCAATATATGGAATGACCGCATATTCCCTGGTGCCCTGTTCAACTGAGCTAGTCTTGGACATTAAATGCTACTTCACCAGCTGATCACAATCAATTTCTGATGGGTTTATCATGTTTTCATTTATCGGCAGATCTGCAACAAACTGACGAACAAGCATAGCAACAATATGGCCAAGCCCTAGCCAACGGGGGTTAGGCAAATCTAAGGTACGCTTAATCACATCAATAATTAATCCAAATATGTCAAACCTATGATGGTTTTGTGCACAAGCTAAAGCATATAATTGTTGCTTTGTGATTTTGCTACTCTCAAACTGTGCACTAAAACACCCAGCCATAAAGCGATGAAAGACACACCAGTGTATGTCTTTAATAAGGATGGCAGCTGATTGTGTCTTATAGCGAGGCAAACCCGTTAGTTCTTGCCAAGCAATATGTGCAGCAGAATCACCCAAAAAATTTATACCATCCCCCCCGATTAATATTTATCAGGTCAACTAGCACATCCTTATTTACTGTAATTTTCTTGCCATGTATACGTGCCGTAAATGAGGAGTTATTCAGGGCAACAACCACAGTGCTATAGAACTTTACAACAGCAGCAGGATTTGTCTTAACGACTGTGTCAGAGAAAAATTCCCAACCGAGTGCAACTATAGCTTCTCGGAGTTCATCATCACAACCCGTCCTTCTCATTTCATCCCAATCAATTAATTGATATCCTATGAACCAACAATTGTCAAATTTCTTATATCTCTTCCCCTCCCATTCTTCATGTATTGGGAAAGGAGCATCGTACCTTTGGGTTAAGTCGATCGGTCGAGAGGCACGTGAGCTCTCGCCTGGCTCCTTTGCACCTCGGCGATGTTTGTTTGTAGCTTCCTTGCCCATGTCAAATTGTTTGGATCAACTCGAAGGCCTCAGCAAGGGGAACAAAACCCAGTTGTCGGATTGAGAATTTGTCCACGGATGAGCTCGGAATCTGTAAAACAAAATGGGTTAGGGTTTCTTTCTTTCTTTCTTTTTGGGAGAGTTATGGATGAGTGTTTTTGATGAAGGAAGAAGTGAGGAGGAGAGGGGAGGAGTTTGGGCAATTATAAGAGGTTTTTTTTGACCCCCAGCGTACGTTGGCTAGGCCAGCGTACGTGGGGTCATATTCTGCCTCTCCCTCCCGAGCACCCCCAGCGTACGTTGGCCTAGCCAGCGTACGTTGGGGTCACTCTCTGCCGTTTTCTCCCGAGCATCCCCAGCGTACGTTGGCCTAGCCAGCGTACGTTGGCCTAGCCAGCGTACGTTGGGGTCCAATTCTGTTTCTCTTGTAATTTTTGCTCCTGGACTTGATCGTTACTCTGCAAAACCAAAACAAATGACATATTTTTCGAGGATAACCCTATGTACATTCCCCTAGAAACCCACAAACTCGGGAAAACTCGGATGAGTGACTCTTAAAATTTAAAAGAATTTGAGAGAAAAGTGTAGTTCTAAGTTAACGTCGTTAGCTTGACGGTGATAAGGTCTTACTGAGCTGGGTCTGCAAGGTCGATGTGAGATTTGTGTGCCTCACAATGATCACCAAGGTATGCTTTAATGCGTTGTCCATTTACCTTAAACTCTTCATTCGTATCCAGATTCCGAATTTGAATAGCTCCATAAGGCGATATGGCAACCACCGAAAATGGCCCAGTCCATCGAGACTTGAGTTTACCTGGGAAGAGTTTTAGGCGTGAGTTATATAATAACACTTGTTGGCCTACCGAAAACTCACGACGAATGATCTTCTTGTCATGCCATTTCTTAGTTCTCTCCTTGTAAAGCTTGGCATTTTCATAGGCTTGTAGACGAAATTCATCAAGCTCCTCAAGTTGTAAAATTCTTCTTTCTCCAGCCTTGTCAAGGTTAAAGTTCAACCGATGCAGTGCCCAATATGCTTTGTGCTCTAGCTCAACTGGAAGGTGACAAGCTTTTCCATAAATTAATTGGTACGGTGACATCCCAATAGGAGTCTTGTATGCAGTTCTATACGCCCACAATGCATCGTTTAGCTTGCTAGACCAGTCTTTCCGTGATGGATTCATCGTAACTTCAAGGATGCGCTTGATTTCCCTATTGGAAACTTCAACTTGGCCACTTGTTTGGGGGTGATAAGCTGTTGCAATCTTGTGCGTAACCCCATATTTTGTTAGTGCATTTGCAAGCAAATTATTTCGGAAATGCTTACCTCCATCACTGATGAATACCCTGGGAGTTCCGAATCGACTGAAAATGTTCTCTTGCAAGAATTTAATCACCACTTTTGCATCATTGGTTGGTAATGCCACAGCTTCAACCCACTTGGATACATAGTCAACTACAAGAAGAATATAAAGATTACGATCAGATGGAACAAAAGGACCCATAAAGTCAATACCCCACACGTCAAATATTTCAACTTCCATGATGCCCGCCTGAGGCATCTCATGACGGCGAGAAATGTTCCCTGTTCGTTGACATCGATCACATTTGCTCACGAACTCAGCAGCATCTTTAAACAATGTTAGCCAATAAAATCTGATTTGTAGCACCTTGGCGGCAGTGCGTTCTCTAGCAAAATGGCCACCGTAAGGCGAGTCATGACAATGGTGCAAAATGAGTTCTTGTTCTTCTTGTGGTACGCATCTTCTCAATAGTTGATCTTTGCCAATCTTGAACAAATATGGCTCATCCCATACATAGTACCTAATATCACGCAAAAATCTTTTCTTCTTGTCGGATGACAAATCAGGAGGCATAATATTACTCACAAGATAGTTTACATAATCGGCATACCATGGGATAGAGATAACTTCTAATGCATATAATTGTTCATCAGGAAAAGATTCGTTAATAGGGAAAGAAGATGTTACCACCAGGTTGTCGAGACGTGAAAGATGATCTGCTACTGGATTATCGGCACCCTTTCGATCACGGATTTCGATATCAAACTCTTGAAGTAGGAGGATCCACTGAATAAGCCTTGGTTTTGCATCTTTCTTGGCGAAGAGGTAGCGTATGGCTGCATGATCTGTGTAAATAATTACTTTGCTTCCAAGTAGGTAAGCTCGAAACTTGTCAAGTGCAAATACCACAGCTAGGAACTCCTTCTCTGTAGTTGCATAATTGATCTGGGTATCATCTAAAGTGCGACTAGCATAGTAAATGGCATGAAATCTAGTGGCCTTTTTCTGGCCAAGTACAACACCAACATCATAGTCACTTGCATCGCACATGATCTCGAAAGGCAACTCCCAATCAGGTGATATGATAATTGGTGCTAATACAAGTGCCTCCTTTAGTGTTTTGAATGCTAGCTTGCATGCCTCATCAAAGATAAATGGTGCATCCTTCTCTAGTAATTTGCGAAGAGGCTTGGAGATCTTTGAAAAATCTTTGATGAATCGCCTATAAAATCCTGCATGGCCAAGAAAACTACGAACGCCATTAACTGTCACAGGATATGGAAGTTTATCAATTACCTCAAGTTTAGCCTTGTCCACCTTCAATCCCTTGCTGGAAGTCTTGTGTCCTAGCACCACGCCTTCAGTCACCATGAAGTGACATTTCTCCCAATTAAGGACCAAATTGGTCTCCTTGTAGCGCTTTAGTACCTTGCCCAAGTGTAGAAGACATTCTTCATACGAGTCTCCAAAAACCGAGAAGTCATCCATAAAGATCTCGATTTGGCGCTCAACCATGTCAGAGAAGATAGACATCATACATCGTTGAAATGTGGCAGGTGCATTACACAGTCCAAATGGCATTTTGCGAAAAGCAAAAGTACCATAAGGACAGGTAAATGTGGTCTTCTCTTGGTCTTCTGGGGCAATTGTGATTTGCAGATAGCCGGAATATCCATCTAAGAAGCAGTAGTAGGCATGACATGCCAATCTATCTAGCATTTGATCAATGAACGGTAATGGAAAATGATCCTTCCGAGTTGCCTTATTCAATTTCCAGAAGTCAATGCAAACGCGCTGACCAACTATCATCCGTGTAGGGATTAGCTCATTGTTCTCATTGGGGACGACTGTAATCCCTCCTTTCTTTAGCACACATTGAGTGGGACT
>SOPF01009751.1:0-11773 GCA_012979155.1 Hypericum perforatum | reverse complement strand
GGAGTTATTGCCAAAGGAGGAGAAGAAGTTCTGCGGGATGTTATCAAGCTCTAGTTACGGTCGTGTTTTGCCGAGCCTCAACCGACAACCAAGGAGACAAATTATGCCAATGAATTAGCTAATTTGGAAAGCAAGGGGTATCAATAACCCCATAGATAGGAGTAAAATTAGAGATATGATTTGGGAAAATGAAATTGGTTTCCTTGGTATCACTGACCAACTCAAGTTGTGGAAGGATTTGGTGAATCTGAGAAATTCACTCAGTTGTGATTTATGGGTTGTGATGGAGAGATTTGAGCGCAAGGGTGCGACTAATACTGGTGCCACTGCTTCGAGGCACTTTTGAGAGTTCATAGATGATATCAACATTGTGGATTTGTCTTCTTTATGGTTGCAAGTTCACCCATCATAATAAAGTCTGCAAGCCAGCTTGACAGGTTTTAACTCTCCCTTGGTTGGTTCCAGTTATTTCCCGATAGTTTTCAAGTTGGTCTTTGCAGATTTCGGTCAGGTCATAACCCAATTGTTCGTAAGACAAATATTATTAACTGGGTCAGATTCCTTTCAAGATTTTCTTAGCTTGGTTGTCCTCGTCTAGTTTTCTCAATTAAGATTTCTTCTTGCTGGGCTGAGTTGGATAATAACACAAGAGAGTCGAACAAGTAGTATTTAAGGTAAAATTCCTTAACGATAAATTCCGTATGGAGTGTTTCACTCCTTTTGCTTATATGGCGGATAATGTCAAGGCCTGGGAAGCTGAATTAAACACTTTGGAATTGATGGATGACTCATTGGGCCTTTCTGATGCTCAATCTCGTAGGCGGAAGGAGGTGATGGATAATCTATGGCATGATGAAAAACTCCTTATTTCCCTCTAGAGGTTATCAGAAATGTAAACACAAGACTAGAGGAAAAAAGACGAAGCAAAATAGTGAACCAACGAAAAAGATATCATTTCCGAACTTGTAAAAATTTTACGAAATTTGATAAAAGCCAAATTAGTTCGGGAATTTGTTACAAATGATTAGCTAATATTGCCTATTTAAAGAAATCAGAGCGCGCCATTTGTCACCACGCGGGAGATTGTTAGTGTGCATGCGTGTGACAAATTACACTTTAGTTTCATGATTTTTGGAGTTCAACAAATTGGTTCCTATAATTACCCAAAAAATCTCAGTTGAGTCTCCATGATTCTCTTTTTTGTCAATACAGTCCCCGCTATCCCAGAAAAACTCCTTAAGTTCTTTATGCATCAATCTCAGACCTTAATGTGTTGATACCCCTTATAAGATGGGTTGGTTGTCCTAAGTTGGACTGTGGATGTCCAACAGACCCAACTTACCAACAAGAAATTCAAAATGCAGAGTGGAGAGCCCCTTTGTAAATAAATTTATAAGCTGGAATTGAGTCTTCATGTGGAACAACTTAATCAAGTCGCGCTGGGCCTTCTCATAAACTAGATTATAATCAATTTTTATATGTTTAATATGCTCATGGAAGATAGAATTCTCACCAATATAATTGATTGATTTACAATCACAATACATCAAAGCTGGAGATGCAATATTGACTCCCAAATCTTTCAAAATGTAGAAAATTCACTTAACCTCTCGAGCTATATAAGACATGGCACAATACTCGACCTTTGAAGATAAAAATGAGAAAATATCTTGCTTCTTGACATGCCAAGAGACGAGTGAATTCCTAAGTAAATGTAGTAACTTGTGATAGACATCTTGGAATTTTCATAATTGACTTAGTTATTATCTATATAGGCCTTCAATTGATCATTTCTCTTTTGAGAGTAGTACAATTACAGATCAAGTGTATTATTGATGCATTTCAAAACTTAATGAGCAGCCAAGAGATACTTGTCACCCCGAAGGCAGCTTGTGTTGAGTTGTGGCAAGGAAATCTGAGGGGGCCAGTGTTCGCTAGCCAGGCCAGTGTTTGTTGGGGTTCGGACAGAGAGCTTCAATTTATTGAACCCAGCGTTCACTGGGATACCCAGCATTCGATGGGTGCTTCTGCGAGAGATTTCCTAATTAGCTCAGGACTCTTCTTTTGGAATCCTAGTTTGACCTAGATAAGTTTTCTTGTATCCCAAGTATTGTTCACTATATAAGGACATGTTACTAGGATTTATGTAAAGTTTTATGACTCAGTTCCCATCAATAAAATTTCTTCTTTCTCGCCGTGGACATAGGCATTAGGTCAAACCATGTTATATCTTGTATTCGTGTTTCTTTGTGCAACTTTGTTCCCGTGTTAGTGTTATGCGATCCTAACAACTGGTATCAGAGCTTTTGGTTAAAGGAAGATGGACGGCACAAAGTTTGCTCTTGTGAAGTTTGATAGTTCGTCAAATTTTGGGTTGTGGCAAAGGCGTGTCAAGGATCTCCTCGTGCAACAAGGGATGGTCGTTACACTCTCAGAGAAGAAGCCCGAGAAGATGGAGGATCAATAGTGGAAGGAGATGGAGGCCAAGGTGGTAGCAACAATTCGCTTGTGCTTGGCGGATGACGTGATATATCACATGATAGATGAGGAGTCACCAGCTGAGGTATAGAAGAAATTGGAGACAAAGTATATATCTAAGTCTTTGTCAAACAAGCTTTATCTTAAGCAATGGTTATACGAGCTCAAGATGAAAGAGGGCTCAAATTTGAGCCAACATATCAACAGTTTCAGTCAGCTTGTGAGCGACTTGAGAAAGGTTGATATAAAATTCAAGGAGGAAGATAAGGCATTGTTGCTCTTGAATTCCTTATCGGGTTCCTACAAAAATTTGTTTACAACTCTGACAGTGAGAAAGGAGTCTCTGAAGTTGGAAGAGATCACAAGTGCTCTTTTGGAGTTTCATCAAAGAAGGAAAACTGGAGATAAACAAATAGAAGTGCTGGTTGTGAGGGGTAGCCATGGTGATCGAGGAGGAAAAGATGGAAAGGGATCCAAGTTGAGGTCAATGAGGTTTATGGGCAATTGCTATGAGTATGGAGAAAAGAGCCACCTAAAGAAGGATTATCCAAGAAGACTTCGGGATTGCGAAGGAGGGTCAGGTTCTATGAATATTGCCTCAGGTTCGAACTGAGCAGATGGTGACTATCTTTCTATTTTGTCAAGTCCAAAGCATTTAGATTCCTGAATTTTGGATAGCATTTATTCCTTTTACATGACACCTAAGAAAGGATGGTACGATACGTACAAGTTTGTTGATTCAGGTATGGTGACTATGGGTGATAGTTCTGCTTGTAAGATTGCCAGCATAGGAGATATCCGAATCAAGATGTGGGATGGTATCGTGGTAAAGTTGTATGAGGTTAGACATGTTCTAAAGTTGGAGATGAATTTGATCTCATTAGGAGCCTTAGATTGTGGTAGGTATGGCTACAAGGTAGTAGGCAGTCTAATCAAGGTGGAGAAGAATGTTGTGGTGGTGATGAAGGGTGAAAGAGATATTTGGAATGCTACAGGTTAGTGGGAGGTACTGTTGTAAGTGGAGTCACATCCTTGTGTTCTGAAGGAGAGGCAAGAAGCTCAGGTCATACGAAGGTGGTTCGCGTGAGGAGGCAAAGGCTCAACGTGGATGGTTTGAGTAGAGTTGGGATTTGCGGAGACATGGATAGCAAGCTATGGTTTCTTTGTGGAGGCATGGATGGTAGGAAGTCAAGGTTGTCTTGGAAAAACTTTGTTAACTGGGCCCCGCTATGATTGTCTAAAAGGACGTACACGTCAAAAGTGTCTGATAGGCTTGACATTGGGTATGTAGAATTGTTGGTGACATCACGCACGGATCGGGTATTTCACTCAAGACCAAACTTTGGTGTTCGAAGTATGTTGAGGGTTCTACTAGGTAGAACAAAAGGTTGCCCATTGTATGCTATGGCAGATAGCGTTAGTTTGTGGCAAGGAAATTTGGCTGAAGAGCAGTTTGAGGTTGCGGAGCATGGGGCTAACTGGATAATAGAAGGTGCGTCTATTGGTTGCAAAGTTGCTTCTATAAGGGGACTCGCTATTTCGGGCTCAATGGAGACTGGAGGGAATATGCCAAGTAAGTTCAGAAGTTTGAGCTTTGGGGCTGACTCCAAGTGATTGAATAAAGTGCGTGAGAAAATTGAGATGGTCTTATTGATGATGGCGGTTATCTACATTTGATGGAGTGAGTCGATAGTCGAGTCGAGTTTCACAAGTTCTCATGGTTCTTCATAGGGCGGAGTCTTCATCAAGGTAGAATTTATTGAAGTTCAGGTGGAGCTTCATGGTTTCTCGCACGGGATGATTTCTTACCAAGGTGGAGATTGTTGAGTTGTGGCGAAGAAATCTGGGGAGCCAGCATTCACTGGGGTTTGGACAGAGAGCTTTGGTTTTTCCGACCTAGCGTTAGCTGGGGTACCCGCGTTCACTGCATGCTTCTGCGACAGTTTTCCTAATTAGCTCGAGACTCTTCTTTTGGACTCCTAGTTCGACCTAGATAGGTTTTCTTGTATCCCAAGTGTTGTCCACTATATAAGGACATGTTACTAGGGTTTATGTAAGGCTTTGTGACTCGGTTCCCATCAATAAAAGTTCTCCTTTCTCGCCGTGGATGTACGCATTAGGCCGAACTATGTTATATCTTGTGTTCGTGTTTTTTTGTACGACTTTGTTCCCGCATTGGTGTTGTGTGATCCCAACAGCTTGTTATCCATCGGGGTTCGTGTGACATTGATCTAGTTGCTTTCTCTACATGGCCTTACAAGTACGGATTAAAGCAGAGGATAACTTGAAACAAATTGGACTTCTTATAGGCTCGGATGGTCTTTGCCCCTTGTGCGGCCTTGCTATTGAGTCTTCAAATCGTCTATTTCTACATTGCACTCATGTTGAAAAGATTTGGGATTCTCTTGCTAAGATGGTTAGTGTTAGCTGGTGTATGTGTGGTTCTACTCTAAACTTTTCGGACGAGTGGGCTGGCCTAGTGAACGGAAAAGTTTCGAAGCAAATCTGATACACATTTGTTGTGGGAAAAAAGTAACAAGGTGTCAAGGACGATCTCTTGACGGCTTGAAGGCTTGTCTCAAGGTCGGCGCCCAACGGAAACAAACGTGATCGAACGATCACCACTACCCTCACCTAACTAAGCTTCCTAACCAGGCTCCAATGCCCGGCCAACTATCAGGCTCTAATACCCGACCTCCTAACCAAGCGCTAATGCCCGGCTTAAGAACTAAAATAGAAGCTTTGAGCTTTTGTGAAGATTTGTGTGGTTGATGTTGGATCCTTTCTGTCGTCCTTGAGCGTTCCTTATATAGGCAAAAGACTCCGTGTCCTCCTTGCACTAGGACTCCGTCTCCTCCTCGTACTAGGGCTCTGTCTCCTCCTTGTATTCGGACTCCTCTTATGCTTATCTTCGTAGATGCTCATCCTTTCCTGCACAGAGTAATTATCTTCAATTCACTAGGAATTATCCCTTCCAATTTACTCGGAACCCGGTTTTATAATCTCCTCTCTTAGAAGACCGACCACGCACGGTCTCTTATCACCTTGCCTATCCGTTGCACTTCTTCCTTCGAAAGGCAAGGCCTCTGAAAAGATAAATGGGTCTTTATACCCCCTTTCTTCCGAAAGGAAAAGTGCCTCTCTACATCCTTCTCTCCGAAAAGCCACGTGACTCTTTGCACCCTTCCTTCTGAAAGGGAGAATGCCTCTCTACACCCTTCCTTCCGAAAGGCAAAGTGGCTCTCCGCACCTTTCCTTCCGAAAGGGAGAATGCCTCTCTACACCCTTCCTTCCAAAAGGCAAAGTGGCTCTCCGCACCCTTCCTTCCGAAAGGGAGAATGCCTCTCTACGCCCTTCCTTCCGAAAGGCAAAGTGGCTCTCTGCACTCCTCCCTCCGAAAGAGAGAAAAGGGTCTCCACACCCCTCTTTCCGAAAAGGAAAGAGGGTCTTCACACCCTACCCCTCCTTCCGAAGGGAGAGAAAGGGTTCTCACACCCCTCCTTCCAAAAGAGAAAAGGGTCTTCACATCCCTCCTTCCGAAAGAGGAGAGGGTCTTCACACCCCTCCTTCCGAAAGAGGAAAAGGATTCTCACACCCCTCCTTCCGAAAAGGAAAAAGGTCCTCATACCCCTCCTTCCGAAAGAGGAAGAGGGTTCTCACACCCCTCCTTCCGAAAGAGGAAGAGGGTTCTCACACCCCTCCTTCTGAAAGGTGAAAAATTGGCCAACTACCTTCTCGAAGCGGGTGGCCGCGCATTACCCTCTTCATAGAGGATGAATTATCGAGCTCCTTCAAGAGTAAACATCATCGGAGAGGTCCCTCTTGGAAGGGCAAATATCTGCGAGAGTCCCTTCAAGGAGGGTAAACTTTATCGGAGAGATCCATCTTGGAAGGGCAAATATCCGCAAGGGTTCCTTTAAGGAGGGTAAACTTTATCGGAGGGATCCCTCTTGGAAGGGCAAATATCTGCGAGGGTTCCTTTAAGGAGGGTAAACTTTATCGGAGAGATCCCTCTTGGAAGGGCAAATATCTGCGAGGGTCCGTCCAAGGAGGGTAAATATCCGCGAGGGTTCTTTCAAGGAGGGCAAATATCCTTTTAAACCCTTTCGAAAGGGAACTTTTATTTTCGGCTCTAACAATGCCCCCCGCATGGTGACGTTTCGAACCATTCGGATGAGAAGGGTCACCATGTAGCTTCAAATTTACCTTTTCCCTCTCTTGTCACTTTTCAAATTTCATAAGTGACTAGACCAAAATGTCCTTCTTTTAACTTCATTATAAAAGAGGGAAGCTCACTCCTTTTCTCACTTTTTACTTTCTCCACAAAAATTCATTGTCCAAGCCGAGCCCAACTCTTTCCTCTCGGACCACCGAGGTTGAGACCTCCCCACGTCGTCGAGGAGCCGACTCCGGCCGAAGCTCTATCGCGGGCCTTAGCTCGCCCGAGACTCATCCGCGGGTTAAAGCCACCACCGACCGAATCCCTCCCAAGCCAAGGCTTTCGACGTTCGGCCTCCAATCCGGGTTCGAGTCCCCGAACCCTTCACTTGCTTTAGGTTCAATTAGTAGCTAGTACTCATCCCCTTGTGCATTGGTGTTCTTATCCTAGGAGAATATGCCTTGTTGGTTATGTTTTAGGAGTTGCCCACCAAGTGTTTGATGAAATGCATACCCAATTTTTCAGCTTAGAAATGAGTTAACTTGCTGAATTTTGGTCTTGTTGAGTGTTGCTCTTGCTTCAAGAAGGTGTGTATTGCCTTTTAATAGTTGTTTACCATGCACTTGATGAGATGTATGCACCTTCCTTGTAGCTTGGATCTTTAGTGAAGTGAGGGTGAATTATGATTGTACTTGAGGGTGTCGTAAGCGAGTTGTACTTCTTAAGACTTTGGCCGAGTGAGGATCGTTGATCAAGTGAGCACGCTAGTCTTCTCCATCCTTTCAAAACCCTCGGCCGATGCTCCTCTTTAGCCCTCCTGGTCAGCCGCTCTTACTAGGCCGAGTGTGGCTTTCGCGCTTATGTACTCCCTCATTGGTCTTTGGTCATCCGAGTGATCGATCACCTCTCCTTTCATATTCGGCCGATCCTCCCCTTCCTTAAGCGAAGGTTGGAGCCGATAAGAAAGAATGAGACTCGCAGTTTTCCCCTTGATTGAGTGAACTCGTAAATCTCGTTCACCTTTTCCGAATTCGGCCGACCATACCGTCTTAAGTAAGGTCGAAA
The DNA here is from genome assembly GCA_012979155.1 of Hypericum perforatum. Classification (NCBI taxonomy): domain Eukaryota; kingdom Viridiplantae; phylum Streptophyta; class Magnoliopsida; order Malpighiales; family Hypericaceae; genus Hypericum; species Hypericum perforatum. The sequence continues at coordinate 4,071 of SOPF01009751.1, read as the reverse complement.
TCGCTAGAGGGTACCTTCGTTCCTCCGTGCTTATGATATATGCGTTCGGCCTTATAAAGACCGTATCTACTATGCTTACCTGAAACATATTCGCCTTCTTGCAGGTGTTAGGTTACGATGGAGGACTTCGTAACTGGAGTTTGCTTGATAGAAGAGAAGTATGGTGAAGCTATCAACAACGCTCTCTTGTCTGATGCCTTCCCGAGTAGTGAGTCATCCGCGGAAGGAGGGAGTTTCGTCCTTGGTCCTGTAGTTCGCGATGTCACTTGCCTGGCTGACCAAGGTACTCTTGCCATTCACCCAAAGGATAGCCCACTCTTCCAAGGCAAGAAGAGAAATTTGAGTGGCTGGGTCGAAGGCAAGTATCAGTGGCCTGCGCACTCTAGCTCTTATAACTGCTGGTATGACCGGTTGGTTGAGCTACACGAGATAGCTTGGTCTGATGCTGGTGTTGCTTCCCTTATCGAGTTCTCTACTCGTGATTTCAAACCTTGTCTTCCGCTCCTAGCAGTACTCCTTCAGTATTGGTGTCCTAGCACCAATACCTTCCTCTTTCATTCGGCTAAGTCTGTCTATCCTCGCGCTCGACTTTTGTTTACTTAGGCTTTTGAAAGCTAAGTATTGTCGTTTTTATACTTTGTAGGCGTGAGGACTATAACTTTATACGACTTGGCTGCCCTATTCCGTCTTCGTCCCCATAGTTGTACTATTACACCAGATAGCTTGGAGAAATTTGAGAAAGACCTTAAGGAGCCTTTCGTTGCTGAGTATCCAGCAAAAACTACGAAGGCCTATTCGGAGTACATGAGTGTCTATAGGAGGCCAGAGGGTGCACCTGCTACTCTCAACGAGCATATGGGTTTCCTTCAACTTTGGTTATCTCGTCACATCATGTGTCCTAACGGGCAGAAAGTGTCTTCAGATTGGGAGAACTTGGCATATTCTATCTCCCAAAGGGGAGGAACTAGCGATGGGCGAGTTCCTGCTTTGTCACCTTTATCATCACATGACCATGTATGTCCTCTCCTGGAAGGAGGACAATGTCTTTAGCGCCTCTGGCCCTCTATGGATAGCTGCACTTTGGGCCATAGCGTATTTTCCGATCTTGACGCGCCCGACTAGAGCTCCTGAGCCTCGACCCTCTTATGGTGCCCTCTACTTCAGTGAGGTGAAGGTCTTAGCTCCCAAGGGTAGCTTAAGGGGTTACTTCTGTGCCTTTGATGAGGATTACGATTCTGATCCGGCCGATGATGGGGAGCTCGATGCTCTACAGCCGTCACCCTTGATGAGGAAAGAGTTTCGGCCATGCTTCTTGTCGTTTGATGACATGATGACCACTGCCTCTGCTTGGAGGAGTATCTTGACTACCCGTGGCTTAGTTTGCGGGTGTACTAGGGGAAAGATGATTATTGAGCCTTATCACCCTCATTATGTGGCTCAGCAGTTCGGATTAGTGCAAGGTATCCTTTTTCCGCCCCTCTACCTTTTCTATAAGTTTAAGGGAGTTCGATCGTCCGAGGTCTATCAGTGGCCCTTAGCTAAGCAAGCGCAGAGGGTAAGCACCTTCCTTCTATCTAGAGGAGCCTTCCGTCCATTCTCTATCCAGGGAGATGTAACGAGCTACTTCCTCCCCTGGTGGACTGAGCTACCATACTGGACCCGTGATGCTGACGAGCTCAGTAAGCTTTTTCGTCTTCCCTTAGACGGGGATAAAGGCGCTAAGGCCACCAAGAAGTCCGAAGCGATTGTTCCTACTGTAAGCCGTAAACGGGATCGATCATGTATGATAGAGTTTCCTACGACTTTAGTTTATTGTCTTCCCGCCTCTTCGGAAAAGGGCGTCTCTAACATCAAAGTTGATCCGACACCAGCACCCGGTATCGAGTTCTCTATAGAAGGTATGAAGCTATCTTTAATATGTCGCTAACTTATTTAAGGTCCTCTTCTCATCTTCAATCCTTAAGCAGGTGTAGCTGAAGAGCCGGCCTTACAGGCTTCTGAGACAGCTCATTCGTCTTCTTCTCCAGTGGAGGTTGGTTATCCTTGTGTTTTGCCTTTTGCTTTAATGCTCGCCTTGACGTGACTCACTTATCGCAGGTCCCTTTTGGTCATGATGGGTCCGTCCCTCCGACTGACAAGCCTGAGTTTGGACAGGCTCTACCTCGTCCTGAAGGAGGTGCGCCCCTCATAGGAGGTCTATATGATGCAACCATCTCCCATAAGGTTTCCGAGACCATCCCTATTTCAACCTATGGAAGGTCCAGCTTAGCTTCTACTACTTCTGTTGCTCTCGAAGTTGCTCGCGTAGACTCATCTGATGATGAGCTCGATCTTGTACGTCTCACTAAACCCTTTGCTTATCGATCGATACTCCAGATTTATCTAACTATTGTTGTTGCAGATTCAGGTCCCTTTCGAAACCCTCCTTGCTGCTGAGTCTGGTGATGCCATTACCACTCACTCTTCCGCTTCACTGCCATTTCCCGATGAGGACTCTTTGGTATGGGAGCATATCGATATCTTGACTAGGTTCATGTGTGCTACTCTCGATGCCAGAGATTTTGATCCTACGAAAGAGTTACCTTCCGTCGTGCGGAGGGCTGTAGATTTCTTTGGATCTCAAGTGTCAAGAGTGTCTTCTGCAAGGACTTGGGAGTTGATTTCCCTATTGAGTCCAGACTTCGTCGGTCTTCTTGATAGGTAAGCTTCCATTTGGTAATCCTTTTCCTACTCCTGAACCTTATCTTACATTTATTCCTTGTTTGTATGCAGGTGTAAACGTCATCAGAAGTATGTCGAGGCACATTCCAACTTCACTCAGGCTACCGACGCCGAAGCAAGGGCCTTAGCCGAAGTGGAGAGAAATATGAAGTTTCAATATGACGAGCTCCTCTCTGTTAAAGGAAAAATGGACTCAAGAAGGGAAGAGATCAAGACTTGTGAAGCGGAAGAAGTGCGTCTCCGGGCAGAAGTGGCTCGTCTCCAGGCAAAACTAGCTCGCGTTGAGACTAGAAGACTTGATGCACAATCCAGGCTGGCTGAAGAGAAACGGCAAGGGAAGGTCCTAAACAAGGCTTTGGGAGATTACAAGGCCGATGTTCATGCCAAGTCTGTTGCTAGCGTTCATTATTCGCAAGCTAAGCTCAAGGAGTTGGAAGACTCGCATGCCTCTGAGAAGGCTTCAACGGAGGGGGCTTTTACCCTGGTGAAAGAGGCTGTTGCTTATTTCCGTAGCCAGCTTGATAGCTGAGATAATAGCTAGGCCTTTAGATCATCGGTTAGGTCTTTTTGGTACTCTGATTATCGGCTTATCTTGAGACTCATATTGCCTGCACTATCACTATCTCCACGATTTATCTTCTCGGTTTCAATCTTATCAGCTGTCCATTTATGCTGAAAATTCAGGCTACGGCCGAGGTTGGCCGGTATGTATTGGATAGGGGTCAACCTTATTCTCAGACGATTAATTCGAAAATGACCCTATGCTTGGTCAGCCTTGACAGGCCGCTAAAGAATTATCTTTATTTCAACGTAAACATGTTTTTAAAGCCGAAAACGGCTATTACAAAGTGACCATCCACATCGCTAAAGTTTCCTACGTTGTGCTAGAGTAGATGGCTTACCATCTTGATTACATTCCTCGTTGATGTTCTTGCACGTATTCTCCGAACAAGTTGTCATCTACTCCTTCCCACATGCTAGGTAGATAGGTCTTTAGGTATAGTCCATTGATAGGGCACTCATGTACTTCACCGTTGATATCTGTGAGTCGATAGGACCCGTTCTGGAGCACGTCGTGTACTTCAAAAGGTCCCTCCCAATTAGGAGACCATTTCCCAAGTTCGGGATCTTTGCGACCTGGTGGAAGTATCACTCGCCATACCAAGTCACCCCTTTTGAAGTACTTTTCTCGGACCCTCTTATTGTAGGCCTTTTCTACTACCCTTTTCTGCTGTAGGATAGCATCTAATGCCTTGAGCCTCATCTCAGGTAAGTCCTTGAGAGCAGCTAGTATCGCTGAATTATAGTCCAAAGCGGACAAGTGCACTTGTTCGGCTCTTCTCAGTGACT
>SOPF01009727.1:0-10052 GCA_012979155.1 Hypericum perforatum | reverse complement strand
GTTTCCAAAATAGTAGGAATATATTTCTAATTTAGTTGAAAATAACATCTTGAAGTTTCTTGGTCATCCGAATAATTTATTACAAATCGGGCATTTTGTGTAATGAGACAAATCATGATAAACAATTATATAAATTTAACTAAAAAAACTCAGTACAAATCAATTTATTAAGTACACACATAAATTTAACAAAATAAATGAATTATTAAACCAACCAACCAAATCCAAAACCTCAAGGAAAAAAAAAAACAAATCATCATACTTTTTGTAAATTTACCAAAATTGTTAAAGAATCGATAAACAAACTACCAATGCGGCGAGAATCTAAGAAAAGCAAGAAAAAACACACACTAACCCGAGTATGGACAAAACGGTGAGCATCACAGGGTCGAGCCGCATCCAGTACCCGACCGGAATAGCCCCCCGGAGCTCGATCACCGGCAGCGTCGCCAGCGCAAAAACCACAGCCGCGTCTGGCCAACCCGACCCCCGCAAAGCCCCAGCTATCCTCACCCCGAACCCCGACGCCTTTATCGACGAATCCGCCACCGCCGCAGCGGCCTTCGCTTCCCTTCCACCGGCGAAAGCGAACGCGAAAACGGAGACAGAGGCCCACAGGACGGCCCACAGAAGGGACTTCCCGAGGTCCACGGCGGGGCGGGGGTTTATGACCGAATCGTCCACGTCATCGAGGTGGGCCCGGAGGATCGGCGCCGGCCGGGGGTGGTGGAGGTTGAGGAGGGGGCGGCGGAGGAGGGGAGTGGCTGTGGTGGGGCGGAGACGGGAAGGGAAGGGGAGAGGGAGGGTTTTGAGAGGGTATTTGGAGAAAGAGAGGGAGAGTGAAATGGCGGAGGCGGCCATTTCTGTTGGAATGGTTGGAGAAAAGGGGAATTAGAAAATGGGAAATAATTGGATGATTTGTTGATTTTTATTTATTATTAGTGATTATAGCTGAGCTCCATGGATAGTGGCAGTGAAGAGAAGAGCTTTCTTTATTTTTTCCTTTCTTTCTGGTTTGGGGTTTGGGGAGTGGAGGATACGATGTAGGATGGAAAAGGGAGAAATTTGAGAATTATTGGTTAAACTACATTAATTGTTTTAATTTAACTGATCAAATATTATTAAAAAAATATTATTAATCTATTATCAATTCATCTAAATATTTATTGATACTATTTGTCTGTTGTTTATTCAAATATTTACTTTATTTGCTTATAATGGAAACTTAATTGGTGTTTCCGTCCGAGGGCAACGGGGACGAAGAAAGGGAAAATTAGGATTGGAAGATTTAAGGGGTGATTATATTAATATTGGGAAACGAATATAGGGGAATTTTTTTTTTTTAAAACGAATATTGGGGAATTAGGGGGGCAGCATTACAAGCAAACAAAGTGGGAGGACTTGCCAAAGTTGTGGAGAAGATAATCCATGATATATTTTCTTCATTTTTCATAATGTGGATAAGTTCCTAATTTTTATAAATCTGCATCAACATAACCGTAATTTACACTATCGTAAATGAAACATTGGTACGTCGAATTTTTTTCATTTTTATTATTTTAATCAACTAAAATAAATATGAATTATTCTAATAGAATCAGGTATTTGGAGGAAATTTAATGACAATATCCAAATCAAATGCTGACGTGTTAAAAAAATATATTTCTTGAAAGAGCCACCTCTAAACCAAGTTTGAAACATCAACCAGAATTGGCGAAAGAGATAAACTAGATTAAATAATAATAGAGTTTGCTTTATATTTATATTAGTTCAAATAATTTCGTCGAGAGGAGTTGACACGCTCCACTCGTGTGCCCAAGTTCTCCAATCTTTTCCGCGATAAAATCCTAAAAAGAAACCCTAATTTTCTTATTATTTTTCATTCCGATTTGGAAGGGGCTAAGGAGCAATCCAATGGGCCGGAAGAGAGATAGGCACTACGTGTCCTCCTCCACCCGCCAAGACCGGCCTCCCTTCCCGAAGCGCCGCCGGCCTCCGCCGCCGCCCCAGCCGGCCGATGATGAGCCAGTCGCCAAGCTCCCTCCCCCTCCGGCTTTACTCGTAACTGGACTCCCCGACGGGTGCTCCGTCCTCGACCTCAAGTCCCGTTTCGAGATCTACGGCTCCATCTCTCGCATCCGCATCGACCGCGACGGCGTCGGCTACGTCTGCTTCCGGACAAGGGACGCCGGAGACGCCGCGGTTGCCGCGTCACTCGAGCCCTCGTTCGGGATCTCGATCGAATCCAAGAGAGTAAGTAACGGTCTAACCTCGAAAACCCTAACTCAGCTGAAATTTTAGTTTTGATTTCGATTCTTTTTGTTTGTTTCTTTGTTTTGGCGGGAAGCAGTTGCAAGTTTTATGGGCGACGGATCCGTTGGCGAAATGGCGGGAAGGGGTGGTCGGCATTGGTACGAGGGACAATGCGCGTCCTTCCAAGCTTTTGCGTGGAGAGTTACCTCTAAGCCGGCGGGGCAGAGGTAGTAGTTATAAGCTCTCATCCGGGATTGTGATCACCGGGGTAAGTGACAGTGTCGATGACAACAACGATAATGGTGGTAGCGATGGCAACAGTCTTGTTTCTTCGCTTTTGGATGCGCCGTTCAAGGCAAGGGAAATCGTTGCATATGATGATATCCTTTAGGTTAGAGTGGCTTTTTGTTTGTAATAACAGCTTGTGTCAATTATTATTTAACCGGACTTGCGAGTTGCGAGTAACTAATGGATTAGATGGAGTAGTGTTCTATCTAGCAGGTGCCTGTCCCATGTTCTAGTTTTCCTGTGAATGTGTATTGTGTCTCGCTACTGTTCTGTGAAAGGAGAATTTGGAGTTTTTGTTTGTTGGCTAAAGCTGAAAAAATGATTAGGGTTGCAATTTCTATTGGCGGCAGATGGCTGAATCTCTGACCAAGGTTCTTGCAAGCCACTTTCTCGTGAATTTAACGGAGGGGTTGAGTTTAAGCTCGCTGTTCATCTGTGCAGAAAAACTCTTGTTGAGCCATGTTGTTGACAATAAACTCATGTTTCTGTCATGATTTCGTGACAGCAGGATTTACAATCTCTCTTTCATAGAGATAAACTCCAGCATTGACATTTGCAAAGTTGCCGGTATGCTGGTGTCTCATGAACAAACTTCAGCTGCCCAATTTGCCAGTTACTGCCTCTGTTATTAAGTAGCACGGTATAGCGGAGAAACTACTACTCCTGCTGCGCTAAGCAACCTTACAACTCGACGGACAATGGCGATCGTAGCGGCCGCTATAACTGTCGTTATAGTGGCCAAATTGCGGTTTAGCAGATGCTATCACAAACGTTATAGTGTCCAAATTGCGGTTTAGCAGATGCTATCACAACTATATGAGAAATTCCTTAAATGCTCTTAATTTTTTTAACTTATTGAGGACATAGGTAATTTTTCAGCTTATCAAGTGACCCATTTACAACAGGGATACCCTAATTTTTACTATTCAACACTCTCTCCATGTCTGGCACCTTGGACAAAGAAGTACGATGGTGTTCTTATTTGTGTATTTTTTATTCTTAAGTGTATACATTTCTTCAATGTTGTCTTTAGAGCAAATTGCCCTCAGGTCCCTGTTCTTTGCTAAAATCATTATTTTCGTCCCTCCTGTTTCGGAAAAGAGACTTTAGTCCCCCACCTTTGCTTTTTTTATCACTCTGAGGTCCCTGGTTCCGGTTTCGGGAAAGTTTTCCGGTAACCAGAGACCTAAATGACTTTTTTGCCCTCGTTTAAAAAATTAAAAAAATTCAGATCTCCTGGATTTACGATTTTGTCCCTTCCAAATAATCCCCTCCCCTTCTCTTTCTTTCTCTCTCTCCTCGATGATGAGCCGAAGCTCCTCCACAGTCGCTCCCTCACCAGACCTCGCCAGACCTCGCCGGATCAGTTCCTCCGCCAGGATCGGCCTCTTCCTCGCATTCATCGGTCTCCAAAGCAACTAGTGCACTGGAACCATTCAAACTAAAGAAAGCCAAAATAATTGTGGATCACCGCCCCCCACCTCCCGGGAAAACTAAACGACCACCGCCCTCGAGAAAACCCAAACGACCCCCCTTCGGGAAAACCCAAACGACCACCACCCCCCACCTCACGGCAAAACCAAACGACCCCCTTCGAGAAAACCCAAACGACCACCGCCCCCCACCTCTCGGCAAAACCCAAACGACCAGCAACTTGTTATCACGAAAATTAAATTCAACCCGAGGTCGAGCTCAAGTACGTATGATCCTTTCCTCTTCCTTACTTGTTATCACGAAAGGAGAAGTCGAACGGAGAAGTCGATGGCGAGGGAGCAGGGCGGAGCGACGGAACCAGGGCGGAGCTAGATCTATTTTTTTAATTTTTGAAGCAAGGGCAAAAATGTCATTTAGGTCTCTGGTTACCGGAAAACTTTCCCGAAACCGGAACCAGGGATCTCAGAGTGATAAAAAAGCAAAGGTGGGGGACTAAAGTCTCTTTTCCGAAATAGGAGGAACGAAAATAGTGATTTTAGCAAAGGACAGGGAGCTGAAGGCAATTTGCTCTTGTATTTATCTCTTATACCGGTATAACATTTTAAAGAATTATGACTACATTATACTATTTGAAATTGACAACATAGATAGCTGCAACATGATCGTTATCTCTTTCAGAATTATAGGTGACCTGAGTTGTGTCTCGAATTAATGGGTAGCAACTCAGGTTTCCTAGTAATGGAAATCCACTATATCAACATGGCGTCGAGGAAATTGACCGAACGGCTTCACCCTCGGCCTGAAGCGGCATGTCTGTACTTCATAGAGATACAGCAGTTGTCCTAGACCATTTTCCCTCAACGAGTCGAGTCAAACAAACACAGCTTCCCTCATGTTCTATGTTACGAATGTCTACCACTTCCATCTCTTGCCTAAAAGGAACTAAAAAAGTACAAGATATCAGTTTGGTCTCAGGACTGTCCGTACCTTCCAATTCCTTGGCTGCACGGAATTGCAAGAACCAAGACCATGTAGTTCACTCCTCTCGACAAGAAAAGAACAAACAGACTAAATTTTTCAGAGATAAAAAAGACATGGAAAACTATTGAAAGTACGATAAATAGCGATATGTGGTGTTCTAAAAGTACGAGTCATTAAAAAAACGTAATAACATTAAATATTTATAAAAAAATATCTTCACATTTTAAGTTTCTATTTGAGTGAAATTTATGTTAGTGACCAAAAAATTGGTTATCATAATAACCAAAAGGAAAAATCCATGTCGGATTTTCACGAAGAGATGCTTTGAGCTCAGGTTGGCCGTCTCCGGCCACTTTTTTTTTAGACAACTTTCTCTTTTTATTCGGTCTTTCCCGGGGGATTGGTTTGTCAAGCGATTTGTAGTTTCTAGCAGATGGGAAGGTGAGGAGTTGAGGGGAGGGGGGACATCAGGGCAACTGGGTCACGGAGAAATGGCCAAAATTCAAGGCTCGAATGGTGTTCTACATATTTGAATCGAGATTGAGATGAACGATTCCCTCTTTGCTTCGGTAGATATGAATAGTTGGTACAAATTTTGCAGAATCTTGTCTTCAGGAGTTCCTGTTCTAGTATTAGAATTTGTAACTTACAAGTTATACCCACTACAAGTTTAAGGTCCTTGCATCGGAGGGCATATGTTTAACTAGATTTTTTTTTTTGCAAATTGGCTCGCCTTAACAAGACAAAAACAAGGCATTGAAGAACACTTTGTGATTTTCCGATGTCATGTTGGTGACTCAGCTGAATGGCATCTATGCACTTGGGGAAGAGGGTTTGGAGGCACTAGTGATGGTAACTCTCAACGACTCTTAGGGTCATCGTTGAGGTTCTGCAGTGTGGCTCTTGGGTGGAATCATTCCTTGTTAGTGACTGGTATAGAAAGCTGTTGCAGTTCACCTTGCTGTTTTCCCTCCCGTTATCTTTAAGAAATTGAGCCCATCAATATCCACGAATGGCGGAGGATATGTTAAGAAATTGAGCCCATCAGTATCCACTAATGGCGGAGGATATGTTCAACAGGTGATGGAGGGCTGTTCATGCTTGGTGGTAGTCGCCACGGAGCTCTCAGCAGTCTAGATCACATTAGCCACGTAACGTAACCAGTTATCACCCGAGTGTCTTGTCCGGAGGAAGCGAGAGTCGTTCAGGTCGCCGCTGGAGCCGAACATTCCATTCTAGTGACACGCAATAATCTTCTTCACTGAATGTTCTCTGCAATAAACTCGAGTATTTCCTCATTTGCTGAGATAATTGACTAACAACCATTATAATGTTGGTTAAAATAGGTTGTGATAATCCTGGATTCTTCTCAAGATCGTGTACGGATCACTTTCCGAACAAGATTATTCTACCCTATTACTCACTGCCCGGGTTACAAGAATATCTTGCGGGGATAATCCTGAGAAGGAACAATCTCGTTCAGGCAATATGAACTTCGATCAGAAAAGTCGAGAAGGAGTTTATTTCGTCCGTTTATTTATGAGTACCGAAACCCTCTAATAAAGAGATAATGGAAAGAAACAGAATGGCGGTTGGGCGATTAAAGGGACGCGACCAACCGGTGGTATTATCCACTCAAACGGGAAAAACATAAAATCCAGCGGGACCCCACCCAGGGGCTCCGCCCCTTGGACCCCGCGAGGGGCTCCGCCCCTCGACCCCGCAAGGGGCGCTGCCCCTTGACCCCTGCTTCATATTCGTGGTCGATAAACCGTTAGCTCAACAAGCGTGCACTCCGCACTACCCCAAACTCGTTTCCGAGCTTAACGATAAATCGCATCGGTCTCAAGTAAATCACATTACAACCAAAATGAATCGATGACACTAAAATCACCAACATATAATCAGAGTGGAGAGATCAGAACAAGGGGCTGGGGTGAGCACGATCAACTTGGCCTCGGAGCCACTGATGATCAAATCGAACCACTGGCCGTCAGTCGCCCCGATGCAATCGACAACGAAGAAGCAATGCTCTATGCTTCGTGTGACAGCAAGTTCACTTATGCAATCAGGTCGATTTCCATCAACGATCCCGATTGATAATTGTGTAACTGAACAAGTTGGTCCAGTCTGTGTACAAGTAATGCTAATACTTTTCCCTGCATATAACAAAACTCTCTTATTACTTTGTCCGAGTATGGTAGGTAGCTTAATTATTTTGTCCGAACTTAGACCAATCTATATTTGATCTTATAGGACTTTCAAACGTGCAATGCAGCTGTCCAAGTCGGGACATTTGACAAACAACCAATTTATAAATTCATCGAACCATTTGATGGTCTAGGGTGGTTTAATTTTGTTACTATCTCTAGGTAGTCAACGACGGATAGCGTATAGCGGCGATCTCCTAAACTACTATAGCGGAATAAAGGATAGCAGATAGCGGATAGCGGCTATTGCAAAGTCTCAAAACAGAGCACATAAACACTAAAGAACTCAAAAACAGAAAAATAAACAAACTCAGCCAGTGAGACAGGACGGCTATTCCAGAGAGTAGAGGAAGGGAGAGAGTAAAGAGGCGAATCCCGTGAAAAAATTATGGTTCCGGGAGTTCTAATTAGGCAAAAAAAAATATCCTTTTTGTCCTCAAATAAGTAAAAGAAAGAAAAAAAAGCAGGGGCAATTAAAGAATTTTATCGAAAACTCCCAATAGCGGCCGCTACAGCCGCTGTTACCAATAGCGTCTAGTGGGTATGACGTAACGGGAGAGTACCATTTCTGCTATAGTGTTATAGCGTGCTATTGACTACCTAGTACTATCCAATGAACATATGAAGTTTACACATGTTAAAATGTGTTCAGAAATATCACACTTAGTTTGGGAACTCAAGCTAGAATCGGGTAGTAGAAAATTATTTGGCCCTAGAACCAAAGAGAAGTGATGCTCAGACCATTTTACCCTAGGAACAAAGCCATGCAGCAAAAACAATGAAGATTGAATTGATTCAGTTAATAACGAGTTAGTATACAATGCGATGCTACACATCCTAGCCTATCATCAAAGAATGATTAGGAAATTAGTATTCGTCAATCTCACTCATTTATCTACAAGGCCGGGAGAATGACACCACGAAACCTCAATCTGGTAGCCGCTACTACATAATGATGAGCAGATTGTTCTCGTGTCCATCGTTGCGAACAATCAGGCGGAGGGGGTCGACCTTCCACTCCCCATCAACTATAAATCTGATATGCAGAATGTAGCAGCAGCTGTGAGATGCTTTCATCCAGCAGATTATGTTTCTTCATTCTATAAGCAAAGAGAGAACCACGTACCTCATATCTGCCCGGGTATAACTTCAGATTCAAAGAAAAGATGCCCATTCTTGACTTCATTTTCCTCTGCAGTAGGAATCCAAGTAACAAGGACGTCATTACAAAGAGGCATAACAAAGAACACAAAAATACTTCTCCTTTAGAATCCTTGGTGCAGAGAGAACCAGGAAAAATAACAGCTTAAGAGATCATAACTTAAAGGAGGAAAAAAAACCTCCACTTAGTTTCTTGGCCCAGTTTCATAACTCAATAGAATCAAACCTGAGTCGCCCAACCATCGAATGATCCAGCCAAGAGAACTTCTGATGCTGAATTGGGACAAACTATGCATGCATTTCGTAGAAGTTGCAGAGCCCTGTGAGCATCATTTATTCTTTTCTGCTTCACTTCCACTACCTTCTGTGTCTCACTGCCATAATAGGAAGAAACAATAATCATGAGTGGCAAAGCAAAATGATTATGTCTAAAAGGCGAATGAAGATAGCGGTTCACACTATATTGCCAGAGCCATTTTCCCCTCCAGTACAGCCAACTTTGCTCGGATTGAACGCAATTTATTTTGCAGACTCATGATCTCGTTTTCTTGAAACTCCGAGGCATCAGAAAGCCTTAGCAGCTCCTGAGAAGAGCTTTTATGATCCTAAGATGGTAATGAAATTCAGTTAGGAAGTGGGATAGTCAAGATTTCTTGGAAAAAGAGGCCTCGCGGTAACTTCTTGAGAGTCCATATAGGCGGTGGAACACATTTTTAAGGAAACAGTGAAAAAAATGGCAAGTTCAGTCAAGGCATATATGGTGATAGTTCCCATATCCTGTACTATCAATGGTAGAAAGACATCAGGTTGATGCCAAGGGAAAGCAAAACAATATAAAAGTAATGAAGCAAATCACGTATTACCTACCATTTTCGACAGACTTCACCACTTTGAGACTTCTGCATTAGAAGCACAGAGGAAAGTTCAACTTCCAGGGTCTGAAGGCGACTTCTTATATCATGGTGCCCAATATTGTTTATAGATGAACTTTCCTCCTTTAGATATATAAATCTACTCCCACCACCCCTTTCTTGAACTCCGCTATCATTCGAATCCATATTCCTAAATCCTGTTCTGAAGTCGTTGTAACTGATTTCACCAGCTGCAGATTATGTCGAAAGTATGGCTGTTCAGGGTTTCAATAGCTGATTCCTAAAACTTAGCCGCATAGCAGATACCTTCGAAATCCGTATTTGAAGACCCTGCCCGTCTGAATATTCCAAGCTCTCCATGAGTCTTGGCCATGTGAATTACTGAAGTTGTCCACATTCAAGTCGGGCTTTCCCTGGTCATGCTTGCTCATCATATTATCCACTTCACTGTCCATGAGTTGCAAAGGTGCAGCTTCTATATTCCTTGCCAAGGAAGCAGCTGTCTTTTACAATTTAAGAAAGGACAAAAAATTAAGATTATAGGATCATTCAATTGCACCATTTATACACAAGGCCATAGAGGGATTCCATTCATAGATTGGTGAATTTTCCTGACAAACACCTGTTCCGCTTCGTATGCACAGAACGAACATTCATGCATGCCAGAAAATACCATGCAGATCACGAACATTTAAAATGAAAAAGATGGATCCGACTTACCCCCATAACGGAAGTTTTAGATAGCCAACCAGCCACAAAGTAATTAGGTGTCATGTGACTGTTGAATCCTTTCTCCTTTAAACTGGCCCCGAAGTTTATTTCCCTTTCCTTCTCTAGACGAGTCAGTATGCCC
>SOPF01009671.1:0-14020 GCA_012979155.1 Hypericum perforatum | reverse complement strand
CCTCCTTTAGTTAACTATTCAACTATTTCTGGAATGGCGGTTCCTTTGTCTACTACTCTGATTCATTTTTTCTCCACCTATTGTGTTATGTTTGCAGAGGCAACTTTTGATGTGCTTCCTAGACTTAATGAGATCAAATTCGGCAGTGGGGTTATGGATGAACTATTATTCCTCGACTTGCCACGGGAATGTAGATTTCCATCGGGAGTAATGATTTTGGAATATGAAAAGGCAGTTCAGGAGAGCATTTATGAGAACCTTCGTGTAGTTCGTGAGGGTCAGCTTCGGATCATATTCAATCAGGATTTGAAGGTTGATATGCATTATTTGTTTATGAAAATTCGGCTTGCTAAAGTAAGTTAGGCAATCTAAAGTCTGAACCATTTTGTTCGCTGCAGATATTGTCATGGGAATTCTGTGCTCGAAGTCACGAAGAACTTCTTCCACGCAGGCTGGTTGCACCGCAGGTGGTTTGAACTTCATGCTCCTATTTTGTTCTGATGCCATGTTTTACCTTTTTAGAGGCCTGAATGTGCCTTGTGGAGGTTTAGTTGAAGGCATGGCCTGCTTGAAGCTGGGTATTGCTATTATGTTTTGATTTTCATAAATGAGCAGTAGTCTATAGGAATAACTTTGGAATATTGTTTTGACTTCAAATAACTGTTTCTTCATGAAAGAGTTTTATGTCGGAACTCCAAAACTTATTAGAGAGCAAGGATGCCTCGAGTTTGGTAAGCTTGCGCAGCATGGCCTATCTGATGTAATCATATGGCATGCTGCTCATGCATCTAAAGTATCTTCCGGGGACGTGTGTCTGAATGTTAGCGTCGGTTGTTTGCTATTTATCCCACAAATGTGCATTAGAATTCAGCAGTTTGCCCAATTTAGACCTCCTTGCCACTTTGTAGGTGAATCAACTGCTTCAGGTTGCACAAAAGTGCCAGAGCACCGTCTCGGAAGGTGGATCAGATGGAGTTTCTCAGCAAGATTTACAAGCAAACAGCAACATGTAAGGAAATCATGTTTTTCTCGGATGTCTTTCTTTCAGGACTTGAATTCCGCCAGGGCCCTGTTTTCTTTTGTGGTTGTTAAGATGCTTGTTGTTAGTGAAAGGACATTCTTAAGAAAAACATTTCAGATCCTGGTGCTTCTGTTTTTTTTGAAGAAAATACAATCTTTATAGTTCATGGACCCATTGCTCAAGAGGGAAGAAGAACTCCTTAAGTGTGCACGAACGTCTCTGTTACTTGGAGTTTTGTTCTATTGAATCCCAATTAGGTCGAACATTTTCCTTATAAGTTTATGTTTTAAAGGGTTGGATTGGCTGGACGCCAGCTGGTCAAGTGCCTGGAGATACCAGCCTTGAATGATCTAGGATTTTCCAAGAGATATGTCAGAAGTCTGCAGGTAATTATTTACCTGCCGAGGGACATTGATCTTTCAGATGACAGCATTAGCATTCATTATATATCGGACTGACTCTTTTTGACAGATCTCAGAGGTTGTGAACAGTATGAAGGATCTCATTGACTTCTCACGGGAGCATAAAGTTGGACCAGTTGGTATATTTCTGTCGCCGGCTCAGCCCGTGCTTGCTAGTTTCCCTACCAATTTTGCTAATTGCTTATCATGTTGGAAGTAACATTGCTTCCCGTGTGGTCTTATTTATATCTCCTGTTTGTGGGATTTTATTTACACAACCTCTGGCAAACATTCACGGTTCTTTTTGTTTTCTTTTATCAATTTCCTTGTGCAGAGGGCCTGAAAAGTTATCCTCGGCATGCGACTACAGCAAAGCCGCAGATGCAAAGGATGCAGCAAATCGAACAGCTTGCAAATGCACAGGGCTTGCCGACTGACAGGAACACCCTCAATAAGTTAATTTCGTTGCATCCAGGTAGCAACAACAACAACCATCACATGGTTGGTCGAGGATCTCCAAGCGGTATACCGCAGGCTGCTATGGCGCTTACCAACTACCAGAATATGCTTATGCGCCAGAGCTCTATGAACTCGAACCCAAACTCTCTGCAGCAAGATGCCACGTCGCCATTCAATAACTGTGCACAGAGCCCTAGCACCAGCTACCAAGGACCATCTGCGTTGATCCAAGGTTCGATGCAGCAATCACCTTCAAGCAGCTTATCAAGTCCGCACCTACCTTCGCATCAGCTGCAACGCTCATTGAGCAACAATAGCTCCTTTGTTCAGAATCAGCAACAGCCCTCTCTGCAACAGCAGATGCTCCACATGCTAAATGGTGCATCAAACAACACGGGGCCAGGAATGCAACTGCATTCCTTTCCTGGACAGAACGGGCACGGTAATATGCCCGGGAATGCTGCAGCACCTGCAGCCAGTGCCCCCATGTTGACAGGTAACAGACATGCTCCAAGTCGGAGCAACAGTTTCAAAGCAGCTTCCAACAGTGATTCTTCGGCTGCGGGCGGCGGAACCAACGGTTTCAACCCAAAATTAGAGGATTTCCCTCGGAACTCCCACTTGCAGGACAACGACATTGTCCAAGATATTGCCCGTGAATTCGCTGAAGACGGCTTTTTTAACAACGATCTCGACGATAACATGGGATTCGGCTGGAAGGCGTGAACTAACATGTAATGGCCAGCCATGCTTTTCCACGAGGAAGTGCTGGCCATATTTTCTGTACAGGATGATATATATATTTATCTACATATATAAGGCACTTGTTCTTCACTAGGTCAAAGTTTAGTCCTTTTTTTTTATTTCCCTTCTCCACAGCTTCTACAATCTTGTCTGTTCTTTGCTTTTTTCTTGGAGATTTTTCTTTGGAGTAGTGCAATTGCAATTTATTGGTAAGAACTTGGATCCTGAAACGGCTGTAATATGGTAATTATATTAGTTCTCTTTATTTAGCTGGCTCTCTAGATCGTGTCTAGAATTCTCGTGTTTATTGCATTTGGCCGTTTAATAAACTAAACATGTTATATGCAAACGGCCAAGGAACTCGGGTCAACAAGGCTCCTCGCATGCAGTAAGAAGACGAGTTGGAATATCAATATTAATATCTATCTTTCTTTCCTCAAGGGCCCATACACACAGGGAACGCACGGTAGAACACAAGTGAGCAAAGCCTAGAGACCCTTCCAAATCCAGCAAACACATATCCTCATTGACCTTAAAATCGGTACCGTGTCCACAAGTGCAATGGTAATTATGTGGATGAACTTTGAAGTCGAATTCCTCCTTCTCTATGTTAAAGATCATTACGCAATTCCGGGGATTCCGGCAAGGCTTTAGAGATGTGAGCAAGAAATATAGAGAGCCATTGATATTGATAGGACGAGCCCCTTAACATGTCTCTCGGTGTGTACTTCTTCTAGATGGGCTTATTGAAATGAATAAATCTAAGCCTACTTTTGACACCCAAAAACATCTAGGCCTTTGAAGATAAATCTAGGCCTCAACATATGATAAAATTTAGAATTTCCTTTTTGGTTTATTCTTCATTAAAATGTAATCAAAATTGTTGGAATGTTTTGACATAAATCAAAATTTATATTTATGTCAGCTAAAAAAATTCAAAGAATCTTTATTGAAGTCTAAAAAATTATCAATAAATTAGCATTTGCCAAGAGAGACTCTAGGATTTATAAATTTTGTGAAAGTGATTATCTGAAAATATTACTATTTGAAGTTTGAACAAATTATGATATGAATTATCAAATGATATATTTTTTAAATTAAAAATTAACAAGTGGCATCAATTTTATTCAATTTAGAGAAATCATCAACACATAAAAATTCTTAAAATATATTTTCTAATTTTTTTCTGCGGTAAAATGACTTCATTAATCAAAACAGGTAAGGAGATACAACCAAAGTAATAAGCAACCAAGATTACACAAGGCATAAGCATCAACTCGCTAAGCACTACCCAGAAAAATAACTCTCAACATATGACACTCCCTTCGTACCAGAACGAAATTGCAGCCCTCAACATTTTTTTTAATCATAATAGTAGTTATATTTTAAAAGAATAGGTATTAAATTATAGCCCAATTTTGAGTGAATGATATTTCTGAATAAGTACATATGTTTTTAATGTTTAAAATTAAATATTTACTATTTAGGTGCTAAATCTCGACCATCACAATCATACTTTATTTCATTTTAAACTTGTTTGTTTAATAAATTTTCAATCATCATCCATCTTCTTAATTATTTTCAAATAGTACTTATGATTGTCAATATCAAAAATATGTCATTTAAGTATAAATTTGGGTAATACTATAATATGAGATTTTATGTATTTTTATATACACAACATATGATGGAATTGGTGGGAAGTATTAGTGATCGGTGGCATATCCTTGGAGATCAAGATCAAACACGATTTCATCTCCATATGATGAAATTTTTGTTTTAGCATACCCTCACTTTGTTAAAAAAAGGTATGATACATTTTATTTTTTTCATTTTTGGGTTTGGCAATTAGAAACTTATTTATTTTCTTGTTATCGCAGAAAGCGAATGTTCAAGAGGGTTCCATGACTAGGAGTTCTCCAACTGCTAATTTTTTTAGCAATGAGCGTACATTATGCTACTCTTCTTTGTGTGACTCACCAGCACTTATTGCGGAGTTTTAGCAATTCCGATGGAAATTGATCTATTGAAATGTGATCTTTGGTCTGTTGTCCCTTAACTTTCACACACTTGGAATCGTCTCCATGATGCAATCCTTTGGGGTAGCCATGCTTGATGCAAGTACGCACCCTGTTTCGTCAACCTCGGAAGTGTTGGATTTGATGAATGTTGGAGTGAATAACAGAGCGGTTGGTGTGAATAACGAAAGAAACAACTATTTATATTTCTTCCAGTAGATGAGGGTCTTTTCCAGTAAATTATTTTTTTCTAAATCAAAACTAATCATTTTGATGAATCCTGCTCTGATACTGATCCTACAAAAATTGTGGGACTTGACAATATTTTTTTAAAATAAAATATTTAACATAAAAAATACATCTAAAGACTTTTCCTTTGTGTCATCAATATGCTTTCTCTGATCTGGTCTCCAATTATAGCTGCACTTTGTGCTCGTGCACATTAATTTTACTATTGGCTTGGAGTGAAGAAAATGAATGATATGCTGAAGCATATGAAACACATGCGACACTTGATCAGGGAGACACGAAACGTTAATACCAATTTTATGTAGTTATTTTTAATGTTTTTTATGACCTCCCTTTTTTATTTTACAGATTAAGGAAGTAGCAGAAGAGTTGTTGGGGTCTTTTCAGTGTCGAAAAGAGGAAGTCGAGTTATATGCCATATGTGATTGGTAAATTCGAAAACAACATTAGCCTCGAAGAATGGGAGAGTACAAGGTCCGAGTCTTCATTGAAGAGAGAAATTTATAACAGTTCATCGTCCTCGTTTGTTTCTAGTTTGAGGATTCTTGCTATAGATTCAGTTGGGTTGCACCATGAGTCTATTATAGCTAAGTTATGTTGTTTGCATTAGGATATGTACTTATTTTCTTTGTTATTTTGTGCAGGGTGTTTAGCTATATTTTTTAGGAGATATTAGTAGTATTTATGTTTTTGTTGTTGTTTTGACACTTAGTATCACGAGTTCAAAACGCATGAGAATAAATCTAAATCTTATGCTTCAAAAAGACTTCACAAATTCATCTGCCACACCAACAAATCAAATTAATATATTTTTTCTCTGAACAATGCTCAAATAACAATGCAAAATTCATAGGTCTTCGATTAGAAATCTAGAAATTATGTTTTTCACATTCGCATATAGAACAAAGTTGTTTGTTTCAAGAGGGTTAAAATCACATTACGATTAAATTTTGTTTGTATTTATTTTTTAGATTTCAAAGTTTGGAATTTATTTTTTAGATTTTCAGAGAATTGTTTTTATTTTTTAGTTTTTACATTGCTTTATTCTTATAGATTTATTATTAATTATTTCTTGGTGGCTCCAATATTAGAGAAAATAAGATATATACTAAGATTTAAGATATGTTAGATTTGATAGTCCTCTTGTAAACTTAGCAAAAAAATATTGTTGATCAATGACGTGCCATGGAGATAAAAAAATATATGTCATTTAAGTATAAATTTGGGTAATACTATAGTATGAGATTTTATGTATTTTTATATACACAACATATAATGGAATTAGTGGGAAGTATTAGTGATCGGTGGCCTATCCTTGGAGATCAAGATCAAACACGATTTCATCTCCATATGATGGAATTTTTGTTTTAGCATACCCTCACTTTGTTAAAAAAAGGTATGATACATTTTATGTTTTTCATTTTTGGGTTTGGCAATTAGAAACTAATTTATTTTATTGTTATTGCAGAAAGCGAATGTTCAAGAGGGTTCCATGACTAGGATTTCTCCAACTGCTAATTTTTTAGCAATGAGCGTACATTATGCTATTCTTCTATGTTTGACTCATCAGCACTTATTGCGGAGTTTTAGCAATTCCGGTGGAAATTGATCTACTACAATGTGATTTTTGTTCTGTTGTTCCCTTAACTTTCACACCCTTGGAATCGTCTCCATGATGCAATCCGTTAGGGTAGCCGTGCATGATGCAAGTATGCACCTGTTTCATCAACCTCGGAAGTGTTGGATTTGATGAATGTTAGAGTGAATAACAGAGCGGTTGGTGTGACTGTGATGTACGAAAGAAGCAGCTATTCACAAATTTGGTCATTATTAGTGTTCGTGGTAAGGATGCCAAGAATGGCGCTTCTTTGGTTGGGAATCTGCATTTGGTAGATCTGACTTGGAGCGAGAGGGTGGATCAGTCTGAAGTAATAGGAGGCTATCTCAAGGAAGTACAACACATAACCAAGTCCTTATCCGTGCTCGGCTATGTAATTTTCTCTCTTGCTCAGAAGAGTTCTCGTGTGCCATATAGGAACAGTAAGCTCACTCAGCTCCTGCGAGCGTTTTTAAGTACGTTTTCTTCTGGTGCTGAAATCGGAAGACAAATCCGTGTGCAATGTGCATCTGTTGATTTTTTTCATTCCAGTGGAACGAGCGAAGACTCTGATATTATTAGTATGCTTTCTCCGATCTGGTCTCCAATGATAGCTGCACTTTGTGCTCATGCATATTAATTTTATTATTGGCTTGGAGAGAAGAAAAGGAATAATATGTTGAAGCGTATGAAACACATGCGACACTTGATTAGGAAGACACGAACATAAGTACTAATTTTATGTAGCTATTTTTTATGTTTATTTATGACCTACCCTTTTTCATTTTACAGATTAAAGAAGTATCAGAGAGTTGTTAGGGCCTTTTCATTGTCAAAAGAGGAAGTCGAGTTATATGCCATATGAGATTGGTAAATTCGAAAACAACATCAGGATTTTATCGGACAGCCTAGAAGAATTGGAAAATACAAGGTCCAACTCTTCATTGAAGAGAGAAATTTATAGCAATTCATCGTCTTCGTTTGGTTCTAGTTTGGGGATTCTTGCTATAGATACAGTTGGCTTGCACCATGATTCTATTATAGCTAAGTTATATTGTTTGCAACAGGATGTATACTTATTTTCTTTGTTATTTTGTGCAGGGTGTTTAGCTATATTTTTTAGGAGATATTAGTAGTAGTTATGTTTTTGTTGTTGTTTTGACACTTAGTATCACGAGTTCAAAACGCATGAGAAGGAATCTTATGCATCAAAAAGACTTCACAAATTCATCTGTCACACCAACAAATCAGATTAATATATTTTTTCTTTGAACAATGCTCAAATAACAATGCAAAATTCATAGGTCTTCGATCAAGAATCTAAAAATTATGTTTTTCACATTCGCATATAGAACAAAGTTATTTGTTTCAAGAGGGTTAAAATCACATTACGATTAAATTTTGTTTATATTTATTTTTTAGATTTCAAAGTTTGGAATTTATTTTTTAGATTTTGTGAGAATTTGTTTTTATTTTTTAGTTTTTACATTGCTTTATTCTTATAGATTTATTATTAATTATTTTTTGGTGGCTCCAATATTAGAAAAAATAAGATATATACTAAGATCTAAGATACGTTTGATTTGATAGTCCTCTTGTAAACTTAGCAAAAAAATATTGTTGATCAATGACGTGCCCATGGAGATAAAAAAATATATTGTTGATCTCCACATGGTGGAGTTTTTTTTTTGCATAACATCGCTTTACTAAAATGTACTTTATATTTTTTTATGTTATGCAATTGGAAACTAATTTTTTGACCAGTAGATAATTTTGGAGGGCTATATCTACATCCTTCATATATTTGTCTAGAATTAATTATATTACTGTGATTTGGTCTAACAAAATGTTATTTTTATTATTGCTTTATTCTTGTAGATTGATTATTAATTATTTTTGGTAGCTCCAATATTTTAAAGCATAATGCATATATTAGGATTATGATGGCATTATACTCGATAATGTGACCTTAGAAAAAAATATTGTTGATCAGAGGCGTTTCCGTGGAGATCAAAAACAAGATCAAATTATGTTTGATCTCCATATGGTGCAGGTACTAAAAAATGTGCGATATATTTTTTTTTGAGTTTAATGTTTCATAGTTGGAAACTATTTTGTTTTGCATAAAACAAATTTTGACTAGGGTCAACAAATGCTCTTGTTACTATTTAAAAAAGTAAATAATTTTTAAGGAACACATGTTACATCCTTTGTATGTTTTGTTTAGAATAGACCATACTAATATAATCTTTTCTCAATGAATTTTTTATATTTTGTATTTTTATTACTTTATTCATTTAGATTGATTAAGCTCAATGATAAGACATATATTAGGTTTATGCAGTTATTACTCAATTTTTGTGGAGTCAGGAAAAAACATTGTTGATCAATGGCATGTCAGTAGAGTTTTTGTTTTTGCATATTATATATTTACTAAAAAAGGTACGATATATTTTTTTTATGAGTTTCATTCCAACAATTTTTCTAAAAGAAATAACTACATATGAAAAAAAAACAACTACAAGAAGCGAACACCCTATTATATATCTGAGTCTTTCCAATATCGTCTTCCAATCGACTGAGATTGTGGCCAGTAGACCTAATAGCTACTAATGGAAAAACATTAATTGCTGTTAATTTTTGTTTTCAATAACATATAGCTTCTTTTAATTTCATATTCTTCTAAGCTATCCAACAACATCTTAATTACTCTTTTCAAATTTCCTAGTGCAGTTTACAATTTGATGTCCTCTCTTCGACCTTGAAATCAAGGAAAAGAAAATATTGGATAAATCTACAAATGAACTACCAATAAATCGTGCAATTGTCAAAAGTAATAGAACTGTCCAATTGAGTCCTAAAAGACAGTGTAAATGTTTGTTAATGAAAGTCCAACTAAAAATTACCTGCTCCACAACAAGCAGAGCAGTAGATATGATTCTCTAAATGTGTTGTTGTTACAAGCATAGTAGTAGATATGATTCTCTAAATGTGTTGTTGAAGATGATTGATAATCGTGTGCAGGGGATGACAATTTTTTGCAACTAAAATTCAGTTCAACGTCTTCTATAGGAACTCACTCCTCAAGAAAAAAAAAACTCTGGTGCGTAACTAAGATTCACGGACCAATTTCTTCGATAGTTCAAAATAATCCATCTATTCTTCCTTTCCAACCTTTGTTTGTAGTTAGCCTCCTAAGCGTTATGAACTATGTGATCCTCACCCTTTGTCAATAGAACAACCGTGACCTTTACTATACGTGGTTATATAAATAATTAAAATTTTTGTATGAGTTAATAAATATTCGAATATTTATTAGGTCGATTCTAATTCTTAAATTGTGTTAAATCTCAAAGATGACATGATTTGTTTAAAGAGTTTGAACATGTTCATTAAATTTCAAACTTGATAAATCTAAGTCCCAACAATTTCAATTTAGATTACCTCACCAACTTATATATGTGTTTTGGTTTTATTGTATCAAAAGTGATTAAGTGAAAATTTTTGTTACTTATAAATGATACTCTTTGTAATTAAATTAGAAAAAATTAGAACTATTTGAAATTTTATTATTAAATGTATTTGATAATGTAATTTTTTTAGAAAAAAACTTTTAATCTGACTCACGGTCGAACCGTTGAAACAAAAGAGAGGCTCTTTGGGTGGAACTTGGATAAGGCCCATCTGTTTGGGCTAATACCTTTTAGTTATTTGCTGGGCTCTCAAATGCCCCACAAGCAAGTGTGCTCTATCTTAATTCTTAGAGAGCGATTGATCCGTAACTGTGGAAATCAAATAAATTATTGGCCTCATTCGAGACGACCGGCTCCGGCGTCCTCCACGCTATTACACTTTCTCCGGAGAGGCCTCCACGTTTGTACATTAATTCGGCGGTTAAAGGTGTTCCTTCTCAAAGAGTGGGAAAATAAAGTTTGTGATGTTTGCGGTGGCTTTGTTGCGGAAAATTGAACAAGGGTCCAAGAATTGTCACCCTCGTTACGGTTTACACTTTACGTACATAATATTGTTGTCCTGGATCAAAATTTATTATGGCAGAATTTGTTTCAAAAATTTAATGGTTTAAAATTCTATATCTATTGTATATTGGTTTGTATTTTAGGATAAATATCCAATTTTGATTTTATCTTATGTATCATGTATTTTCACATACAATATTGATTGTTTAGATTCACAAATATAGGTTAGTTGCTTGAAACACATAAATTGTGTGTACTCTATTCTTCGTGACTTGGTTACTCTAAACATTGTTGTTACATCTCTTATGTCAGACAATTTCAATTGGCATTTGAAAAATTTATCTCACTAATATAAACACTTAATTTTTTTACAGTATCTAATTTTGGATATTAAAAATTAACCGAAATGATCTATCAACGTGTTGAAATAAATATTATTCTAATTTTATTTACGGGAGATATAACTAGCTAGCAAGAAGGTGAATGATCAAAGGCAACAATGTCCCTTCTAGTTCTACTTTTCTTTCTCCTCCGCTTCATCTTCTTGAATTGACAATCAATGATTTTCACTACCAATCTAAATGTCCTCCGTATTTTGGTGCAATACGATTGTGTCAATGTGGGGGGTCACGATATGACCACATTTGTAGGTGTAACTACCGATCGAACACCAACAACCATTGGGGTGGAGTGGTAAGTACTCCTCCTCGCTTAACCCAGGTCTCGAGTTCGAAACCTGGTGAATGCAGCAAATGCTTGTTGAGAGAGTCTACCCTTTATAAAGAATTTCAGTACTCGAGCCCAGATTAGTCGACCAGTGGGCCGGATCACTGGGTGGGAGACCAAAAAAAAACTACCGGTCGAACCAAATTTTTTCCAAACAATATAACTCATATGGTTATTTACAGGAATTGTTCACTGCGAGTGCTGATACTAGCTCCACAACAGTTCAGAAGGCAATGGCAGAACTAGTAAAAAAACAAAGAAGCCATGGAAAGAGTCACGGAGGAGCTCGACATACATTTCAAAGCACAACTAGTCAACGAATCCAAGCTTCTAAGCTTCGGTTTGCTTAATACATTAATTTTTTTTAGAATGACAATTTCTCTAAATTGATTAAAAAAAAATTAATTTCGAATTAGGATCAAAGTTAAAATGTGATAATTTATCTATCTTACTAACTAATATTTTTTTCAAAAATTGATAAATCTCAATCTCGATCTTCGTATATAGTGATATTTTATAATAAATACATATAATTTTACATACTTTTTCAAATTCAAAAAATAGACACTATTTTGTGTTAAATTTAGTTGTTTGATAAATTTTACATAATTATTTATCTTTTCAATGATGTTCAAATAGTTATTGTGATCGTTGTCTTCTTGTAAGAAAATAATTCAATTGAATATAACATTTGAATAACTTAATAAGTCGTGATATGTGTAATTTTAATATAGACAAAGTAATTTTTTTTATTACTCATTCATTGTTTAAAAATTTAATTATGTGTTTTTTAGAAACGTAGAACTTTTATATATAATAATTTCTTCGATATCTACCAATATTAATTTAGAAGATTTAATATACATGCATCGCTCTCACCCCTAATCCCGCACCATCCCGAAGAATTCGCAGGTACTCGTAAACCTGTGTGCCATTGGATGACCCCTTGAAGGGGGATGACCCGTGGTCGTTTTAAGCCGGAGATATTCCTGGAAAGCGATTTGGACTTCAAGGCCATGACTTGGGATTTTTGACTTTTTGGTCGTGGAGGAGGATGTCTCCTAAACTCCCCCTCCCAATGGCCCAGAAGCAGATCGGATTGACTTTGGTCTCATTGTTCGGATTGACTTTGGACATGCAGAAGAAGTTGGGGATAACATGTCATATAGAACATCCTCTATCACTTGTTCCCAAAATCAAAGAAGCCGTTATATTTCGGTCCGAATTAGTTGTACGTTGATATTCTAGCTAGGATTTGAAACGCTGGTTCAGTTCTACCCATAACGAGAATGCGAAAGAAATTCGGATTCGTTCCTTTGGATAAATAAAAAGTTGAAATGTTAAAATATCAATTATTAGAATATTTGGTCGCGAATTAAGGTAAGTATCACAAATTCGATATTCTTTGTAAATATCTTATATTCATTAAAATTTGAGACGAATTAAATTTTTTATTATTATATGGAATATCCGATCCTTGTGAGATATAGGCGTATAGGAAAATATTTTCCTTGAGAAAACAATACGAGCATCGAAGCTCAGTACTTAAAAGTTAAAATCAGGCACGACTAGGTTG
Organism: Hypericum perforatum; assembly: GCA_012979155.1. Taxonomy (NCBI): domain Eukaryota; kingdom Viridiplantae; phylum Streptophyta; class Magnoliopsida; order Malpighiales; family Hypericaceae; genus Hypericum; species Hypericum perforatum. The sequence goes on along the minus strand of SOPF01009671.1, from coordinate 1,252 downwards.
AAAATGATTATGTTTGGGCTTTCACTCAGGCCCGTAGATTTTCGATATCTGATCGAAAGAGGCCCGCTGGGGAAAGCGCCTTTCTTTTTCTCCAGATTCATTTAGATGATTGAATATTGTCAAGAAAATTTATATGAATCAAATTTTAATTATGTATTTTCATCATGCAAACATTACAATACTAATTATTCTCGGCTTAAATCTAGAACAGATTACTCAATATGTCGGATATCTAATGAAATAAAATAAAAACTATCAATGAGAATTGTTCAAAATAGTAAAATATTTGGAATTCACTTAAATAAATATTGGTTCAATTCCCACGAGTCTAAAAAGCACCATTTGAAAAGTTGCCCACAAATAGTATCACATAGTACTCAGATTCTGAATCGATGGAATTACCATCGAGGGTCGCTGTTACACAGCTACGAGCAGGATGGGAAAGACCCGCTTGTGCAGAGACAGGATGGTCAATAAGTAGTTATATATCTCATACTCATTAAAAAAAAACAGTTAATCTCAGACATACCCACAAATCTTGTTCCTTCTCATGGATTTTTTCACCCTTTGGAATACATGCTTCGACAACGACCCTTGCATGTCCATTTCTAGCTAAGCCTCAAATATCCTAGCTAGCTAGCTTCAAGAATTTTTCTTTACTTCAATCTTTACAGAACTGTTCCATTGATAAACGTCCAAGGAGCCGGCCAGCCAGCTAGCTGCAATTTGTGAATTATTGTTGGATATCTCTCATGTTTAATTAATATACCGAATACTACAAATAATCAGTGTTAAATACTTTTTAGTTTTTAGAAAAATAATATCATCTATTCATCCAACTTGAATTTTGATTAATTGATACATGTGAATATGAGTTTGGTTTAATAAACTATTGTATAGGGAATTTATAAGTTTAGATATCGTCTAAATTGGGCCTTTAGTCCATTAGGATAGATGACACCGATGACTTAAAAGGATTATGAATTTGACTGGATCAAATTCACAATCAATGGTGTCCCGTGTCCTTTAATAAAAGGAATTATGTATCTTTATCGCATATAGATAGTAATATGGGAGTCAAAAACCCTATTCAGAGTATGGAAAGAGAATGTGCTATTCTGTTCTCTTCTCCATCTACCTGCTTCCTGAAAAAAAAAAACACCGTCTTAGGATGTGGATTTAGAGAAAACTATCCATCAAGATTCTTAACATGTTATTCGAGCACACTAATCATGTCGTTCGTATGTCTCAA
>SOPF01009617.1:0-19177 GCA_012979155.1 Hypericum perforatum | reverse complement strand
ACTAAAGGGACATCACAGCCAGCCAATCATCTAAGTAATAATTATATTCCGACCAAAAAAAAATCTAAGTAATAATTATATAGCTGTTACATTCTGGTAAATGATGGTCAGATATCATTGCATCATTAGATCATCATTGAGTCTGTAAGCTTGACATCGTCATCATTCTGCAGCAATTCTTATAATTCTGCAGTAGCCTTTAAGTATGTAAAACCTGCAAGACTTCCAACAGGATAATTCTAAAGCAACTTAAGGAGCACTTAGACTATCTTGACTTGGATTGTGTCGTCCAGATTGGACCCCTTCACTTCTTAAGCCTTGCCGTGACGAATTTCTTTGAGGCGTGATGAGCCTTGGGCAACGTCGGATTAATATTGCTGTCGAGGATGGGTGGAACAATGCACCTGGCCTGTCATAGACGCTTTTCAACTGCTCTAGATGAGATAGGTAAAGATTATCCATTCTTGGGAACAAAACTCGCGCTTCCTTTATCCCTGGATCAAGTTTTACTGCTACAATGATGTGTGTCATTTTGCATCAATGTGATGTTGGTTGTACGGATACGAGTACTTGATTAGGATCGGACTACAGTCGAGGCAAGTGTTGGACACTTTCTCCGTAAGACGAGATTGCCCCGTATATTTCAGTGCACTACGGGCGACGACAATCGTCTCCAAGATACAACGACTATTTTGGGCTGTTCCAAGATCGTTGCACACGACTCTCGAACCTTTCGGGCAAATCCTTATATACCCGGAACTTTCGGACTCAAGAGAGGGGGAGAGAAGAACAATTATTGCTAATGAATACTTATGCAATGAATTGTTGGGATAAATGAAATGGCAAGTGGAGTCTCCTATTTAAAGGATACCAATGGACATGTTAAAATGTCCAAAAGACACCAATAAACACAAACTCCAAAAGCCATGTCACATTTTTATTTCTTTCTATTTATTTTAATTGTTACCAACTTGTGTCTTTTGGTTTTTACTTTCAAAAACCCAAAAGACACCAACAATCTCCCACATGGTTAACAATTTAGTCTAACAATCACATGAATGATGACCAATGTATGCAGACTCTAATTGAAAGTTCCGACATGTTATTATTGCATCGAGATAGGTAGCTTGCGGCTTGACACCTTCTCTAGTAAGATGTTATCGGATTTACTCACTGCTCGGTGAACGTGATGTCTTGAACCGTCAACTTTTTGTGTAAACCAAGACAATAACATTTACACAATAATAACCCTAGTATATTTGGGTTCTCACGTTGTGTCCTTTTCGGCCATGGACTGTATCTTGGATTCATAAGTGTTTTCCCATTTGAAGCGGCCTCACTTCACACTTACATAGGTGATCTTCTATCGGAAGTATCCTGCCATACTCCACCTTTAACAAGGTATAGGAATCATTAAAAGCGTAATGCTTAACCTAGCCACACCTCTGCAGGTCAATACCTGGGCAGCTTCTGAGAATGAGATAGGTTCCAGGTGATTAGCTGAACCCTCCATAACTTAGTTGTCTCGTTGAACCAAGTTTGTGGGATCTCCACTCATCATGGTTGAGTTACTGCTATGGACGTCCTTTGGTGTGTGGACTTTAATCCCATTCCCCTTACTGCATTGTACATTTGATCTCGATTGACTCCTTTCATAAAAGGATCAGCTAAATTTTCCCGGGACTTTACTAGAGATCAATTATCTAACGGTGTTATATCTCTGACCAATATGTCAAGACTTACCATTGTACATTGTACTTTGTGCTCTCCCTATTATAGATAATGTATTAATATGGGAGACACTAGCTTTTCCGCAACATGGAATATCCTCAAGGAAGTTTCTGAGTCATTCAGCTTCTTCCCTAGCTTTGTCTACTGCTATAAACTCCGACTCCATCGTGGATCGAGCTATGCACGTTTATTTTAGAGGAATTCCAAGACACAGCTCCTCTTCATATAGTGATTATATATTTACTCGTAGGTTTAGAGTCATTGGTGTTCGATATCCAGTTTGTGTCACTATATTTTTCTAATATAGCTAGATATTTAGCAAAGTGTATGCCTTGGTTTATGGTATGCTTTAAATACCGTAAAACTCTTTCTAGAGCTAACTAGTGACCTTTTCCTGAATTACTTGTGAATCTACTAAGCTTACTAACTGAGTACACAACATCAGGACGATTGCAGTTCATTAAATGCATTAGACTCCTAATACTTTATGTATACTCAGTTGTGATACTGGGCCGATTTGTCATAAGCTTCGAGTTTCTTGAGCATGCTTTCCACATAGTGGAATTGTGTCAAGGTTCTTTCATTGGCTTTCCTAGAGAGCTTTATCCCTAGTATGACATCTACTAGACCCGTATCTTTCATGTCAAAGCGGACCTTTAACATGTTCTTAGTTTTTCACAATAATCTCTTTACCGCTTCTTATAATTAGTAAGTCATCTACATAGAGACATATAATTATGTAAGCTTTTGGTGTGCCTTTAATGTAATCACATTTATTGCACTTGTCGATCTTAAAGCTATTTGACAGCATCGTTTTGTCAAATTTCTTGTGTCACTTTTTTGGCACTTGTTTTAGCCTGTATAGTGACTTGACTAGCTGGCATACTTTATGCTCTTGACCAAGAGTCGCAAACCCTTTAGGTTGCGTTCCTTAATTCTACTTAGGCTTAGGTACTTCGACCTTTACTAGCCAGCCCCACACTTTAAGGTAATCGTAGGAATGCTTCTTTCCTTTTCATAGCTCGTATGGGGTTTTGACCCTTTTTCTTGTATGGCAACTTGCTTAGAATGTGGTTAACTGAGAGCACAGCTTCCCCCCACATTTTTGGGATAAGCCTGAGCTAATCAACACTGTGTTAACCATCTCCTTAAGAGTTTAATTTTGGCATTCATCCATACCATTCCAATGAGGTGAGTATAGAGCAATCGTTTGACAAACGATACCGTGTGCTCGACAGAGTTCTTCAAACAAAGCTAAAGATGAAGTAGTCGTCTGACGAATAATGTCGTGCTCTCGACTAAGTTTTTTAAATGGAGCTACATATTCTCCTCCTCGATCACTTCAGATCTTTTTAATTTTTTACGATGAGTTGATTTTCAGGCCTCAGGAGCTTTGTCTTTACCTTTAGAAGATATACATAACCGTATCTCGTGCAATCATCGAATAAACGTGATAAAGCATATCTTTCTGCCTTTAGTTTGCACATGCTTCATATCTGTATGAATGACTCAAAAGGCGTGGTACTTCTTCCCACCGAATGGAAAGGTGCTTTGACCATTTTAGCCTTCACACATACCTCACATTTATCGGAAGGGTTGAACTCCAGATTCGATAATAAATTTAAACTTACTACTTTTTAGCGAGTTTAAATTTACGTGTTCTAATCTATTACGCCATAATTTAGAACACTTGGCCAAATAAGAAGAATTTGTAATTTTATTTCGATCGTTAATGGTACGATGTATAATTATTACATTCATCTTAAGGGACCCTATTTCTGAGGTAACCATTGCCTACAATTGACCCATTTTGGTCATTACAAGTATATCAAATACAAGCTTAAAAACCCAACTATTCTTAACAGTGAGCCGGGAACTGAGTTCTAGCTTAACAACTAAGACTACCTCGCCTAGTTTGACAATTTTGGAAATTTTGGAGAATATCCCCTTGTCCGAGCAGAAGTGCCAAGTAGCTCCTGTGTCTCCTCTCTCGGATAGTCCACCAGGTCGACCTCGAACACCAAGACTGCTAGATCCATCTCAGATAGGTTTTCAGCTAGGTTTGCCATTCCTTTATCGTCTTTCTTTGGCTGGCGACAGTCCTTTACCATGTGGCAGGGTTTCCCACAGTTGTAGCAATTGCCCTTGATTTTCTTATTCTTTTTCTTCTTAGGCTCTTGCTTCTCCTGCGTGTCCTCAGACTTCTTTCTCTTATTGTCACCTTTTCCCTCGGTAAGGTTCACGGTGATCTCAGAGGTAGCCTTGCCTTGCTTGACTTCGGACTTTTGGTTATCTTCCTCAATCCAAAGCCTCACGATCAGGTCTTCTAGGCTCATATCCTTCCTCTTATGCTTGAGGTAGCTTTTAAAGTCCTTCCAAAGCAGGGGAGTTTCTCGATCATCGCGGCCACTTGGAAGGACTCGCTGAGTTGCATCCCTTCGGCATGGATCTTGTGAAGGATCAGCTGTAACTCCTGCACTTGGTTAATGACCTTCTTAGAGTCCACCATCTTGAAGTCAAGGAACTGCCCAACGATAAACTTCTTCGTCCCGACATCTTGTGTTTTGTACTTATTCTTGAGTGAACTCCACAGCTCCTTAGTAGTCTTAGCTACTGCATAGATATTGTAGAGCGTGTCGTCTAGTCCATTCAGGATATAGTTGTAGCAGAGAAAGTCATTGTAATTCCACGCGTCGAGGGCGTTGATCACTTGTTGATCTTTCTCATTCTCCGTGAGCTTTGGTGCGTCCTCTTTCAGGAATCGTACCAGGTTGATCGTGGTCAGGTAGAACGTCATCTTCTGCTACTACCTCTTGAACTCAATGCCGTTGAACTTTGCTAGCCTTTTGGTGTGGATAGTTCGCGGGTCCGTGGTCAGAGCAACGGTGCTACTTGATGCCATCTTCAAGTTCAATCTTGTCTTATGATTGTTGGTTGTACGGATACGAGTACTTGATTAGGTTCGGACTATAGTTGAGGCAAGTGTTGGACACTGTCTCTGTAAGACGAGATTGCCCCATATATTTCAGTGTACTACGGGCTACGGCAATCGTCCCCAAGATACAATGACTATTTTGGACTGTTCCAAGATCATTGCACATGACTCTCGAACCTTTCGGGCGAACTCTTATATACCCGGAACTTTCAGACTCAAGAGAGGGGGAGAGAAGAATAATTATTGCTAATGAATACTTATGCAATAAATTGTTGGGATAAATGAAATGGCAAGTGGAGTCTCCTATTTATAGGATACCAATGGACATATTAAAATGTCCAAAAGACACCAATAAACACAAACTCCAAAAGCCATGTCACATTTTTATTTCTTTCTATTTATTTTAATTGTTACTAATTTGTGTCTTTTGGTTTTTACTTTCAAAAACCCAAAAGACACCAACATGTGACACATGGAGAACTCTCAGGTTTAGAGCAAAAGCAATCCAAGTCAAGTCTCTCAATTCCGGGCAGTTCTGTATAACTACTTTTTAAAGGCTACATAAGCTAGTGGTACTCATGATCGCTGAGTCTCGGGGATGTAGATGAAGATTCTCTCTGGATGTAGAACCTTCTACTATCTCCAGAACCTCTAGTTTTGAACAGTTTCTCACATGAATAACCTCTAAATGCTCCATGTGCATCAAAGGTTTTATATCAACTGACTTGGAGCTGCCGAGGCCTAGGATATATAGCTCTTGAGTGCAAGAGTGGAACTTATCATAGAAATCTAGAAATAACTGGATAGCCACAATGCTTGTAATTATGATGCTTAGAACACTTAATGCCTTGAGGCACTGTAAATCTGCAACTTCAGTTTCTGTCCTGCATTCAGCCATTTGAAGCACTTGCAATTGTGAGAAGCTTGATATTACATTCTTTGGGATTTTGACGAGCGCCAGTGTGCAATCCAAGTTCAAGCACTTCATCTTGACCAATTCTTTAAGTTCATTTGGCAGCTGCCTTATACCAGTCATTGACAGATTGAGATGCTGTAGAACACCAACTTTGATATTCCAAACGGCACTTCTTCCAGATTTCTATTACATGAAAGGTCCAGGATAGTGAGAGTTGGCAAATGTTGGAAAAAGTCTCCTTTGATCACCTTCAAACAATTGTGATCAAGAATCAAAGTCTGAAGATTGCTGGATCGAGGTGCTTCTTCCAAAGTCTGAATTCTATTAGCAGACAGTGACATCCTGTTTATGCCCTCCCACATGCCGATTTCTGGTATTTCGATCAGACGAGCTCTTGCTCTTACAAGAACATTGTGATTATGACCATAGTCACAAGCTATCCATATTGCCATGTCGCGAATCATGTCATGCATAACAACACATTCCTCTTCATCTTGCAGGAGAGACGCATTAATGAGATAGCCAATAACATCATAACCCTGATCTTGCAACCTACTTATACTATTCCTGACATCTAAGAGCCCCTCTCCTATCCAGTAATCTATCAGTCTGGTTTTATTGATGCAACCTGGGAACATTGCACAATAAAGGAAGCAAGATCTATCTCTCTCACTTGGTAGAGCATCATAGCTAAATTTCAGAAGAGGAAAGACAACATCCCCAATACCTGAAAAGTCAAAGGCACATTTGCTAAGGACTTCAGAAGCATGGCGCCATTCTTGGACTGTCTTCTTGGATGCCATGGCACAGGCAACGGTTACGAGTGCAAGCGGCAAACCACAACATTCTTCGACCATCTTTCTTGCATATCTAAAAATATGTTGGTCACCTCGTATACAAATACTAACGTTCTTTGTAAACAACTTCCATGCGTCGTCCCATTGCAAGCACTCTACTTTGATGATCCTCTGGGGTCCCATGTGTAGACATACTTCCTCTAAACGACAGGTGAACAAAATCTTTGATCCATCTTCGGGAATTGGAACTGGGACTCCGACTCTGCTTAAGTTGATTCTCTCCCACACATTATCCAGTAATAACAAAAACCTCATTTTCTCAAGAGCTTCGAAGATATCTATTACCTTTTCACCAACTGTCATGCTCTCCCAATATTCATCGTACAAATCTAATCTTTTTGCTAACTCTTCCTGAATAACCTCGACTTCGCTGCCTCTAGAGACTGTAATCCAGATGACCATATTGTATTGGTGGATCGCCCAGAGAAGTTTGTTATTCAACCGCGTCAAAAGGGTTGTCTTGCCTATGCCACCTATTCCATGTATGCCAATAGTTGACACGCTTTCATCTTCGAAAGATCTCACTACGGTGGCAAACTCTTGCTCTGAGCCAATTGTTGGTTCAATTAGCCTTCCCTTCAGAATAGCAGCCGGAGCTCGGATGGCTACAACTGTAAAAACTCCTTTGCTTTTATGTTTTCCCATACGTTGAAGCTTCTTGATGACCTCTTTGCCAAACCGGTACCCTGAAAAGGTGTTCCTAGAACAGCTTACTCCGAGGCACATCTTCTGAACCTCTTGCTCGTGGCCATTGATCAGGTTCTCGATCTCAATGATCTTGGTTCCTATCCTGGACAACCAGCCCGCTACTTCATCCAGACGCTTCAAGTTTCGCCTTTCAGCAAGTATAACCCGCCTTTCCACGTCATTCTGTTGTTCTTTGAGCTCTTCTACTTCAACCTTTAAGGTAGCAAGGTTCTCTTATAGGTTGATGGTGTAGCTAGCTCGTCCAGCTGCACAGTCCCAGCAACAAGCTACCATGTCCTCTACACCACAGGAAACAGAAATTATGTTACCCATTTGACTCTCAAACAATACCAAACCAAATTGATTCAGGTTTTTGGAAGCTGATTGATTCGGAGGGCTGTCACAAAATGATCTCCTTATCCTTGTTATCGCATAAATTAATTTTCAGACACCTTTCACACAATTGTAATGAAATTTCCATGTACGGTACACCAGTTGACTTTCCTGAATCATTTTACATCAGGAAACGACCCAAAGACGTGGATCTAGCGTTAAACAAAATGAAAGTCATATAGAAATATATCCCATTAGTCACTTTCATATGGTTATTACACACGGTTTATGGGTCCCTTTGAAAATTATTAGTCAACTTTTTTTTTCTAGATCTATTAAGGATAATCTTAAACCGTGTGAATTATATTTTTTTTTGTAGAGGATGTGGGCCTAGATCGCCCTTTCATTAAACTAAAATAGCAGTTATTACAAAAATGGTTCGATGCTGTCTTCCTGCAGCAGAGGGAGACATCCATCCGGGGGATGTTCTAACACATACAAACCCCACAGCATGCTCAAAGAAAAGTTTGCTAACCAATCGGCTACTCTATTGGCATTACGATTACAAACTGTGACCTCTAGATGCCCGTGACGGCGGATGAGGTCCCTACATTTACTCAGGAGTACGGTGAGTGGATTGCCATACTCAACCCCCTTGGTAATGTACTTCTTGGATGCCATGGCATGGCCAACGGTCACGAGTGCAAGCGGCAAACTATAGCATTCTTCGACCATCTTTCTTGCATATCTAAGAATATGCTGGTCACCTCGTTTACCAATACTAACGTTCTTCATGAACAACTTCCATGCGTCATCCCACTGCAAGCACTCTACTTTGTTTGATGATCCTCTGGGGTCCCTTATGCAGACATACTTCCTCTGAACGACAGGTGAACAAAATCTTTGATCCATTTTCAGGACTCTGGAGCATGGTTAATTAAATTACCTTAATCAACTCCCCTCACCCTCTCAAAGTGGTTTGGATCATGATTAATCAGAAATTAAGATAAGAGAGAAGAAATTCGTTACAGGAATAAGACGAGAGAGAATTTAACACAACATCAAACTTCTTCCATAATCATTAAAGAGTGTTCTTACAACATTTATAGAGAAGGTGGTTATAACCACCTTATCCATTACACTTAGTGGGTACACGTGGAATTAAAAGACAACTACACTTAATTACAACTTCTACAATATAACTGACTGAATTAAAACACAATACAACATATATCAATTATGACACAACACATACAACTCTTCTTCGCTGAGCTATTCTTCCTCATCGACCATTTTTGCCTTCCCTTTCTCACTTGCACTTGCTTTTGCCTTCTTTGTGCTTGTTGTTCCACTGTCGATACCAGGGTCGATATTCTCCACACAACAATCCCCGCTGCTTAAGTTTCTTGCCCACAAGGAACTCATAGGATAAAGCTGCTTAATGTCTGTGTAATACTCCCATGATGCTTCACTTAATGGCAACCCAACCCACTTAATAAGCACTTGACTCCCAGCATGCCCTTAATGTTTAACCAAACAGCGATCTAAGATAACTTATGGTTCCTTATCTGGAAAGAAATTGGCTGGAATATCCGAACGTAATGCCAACATAGAACCCACGAACTGCTTCAGTTAAGAGACATGAAAAGTTGGATGAACTCTACAACCATTCGGAAGATCCAATGTGTAAGCCACAGCTCCCTTCTTGTCCATTATACGATAGGGACCAAAATACTTTGGTGAAAGCTTGTTATTGGCACGCCTCTTCAAAGATTGTTGATGATACGGTTGGAGCTTCAACCAAACAAAATCCCCAATCTAAAAGTTACGATCCGACCTTCCCTTATCTGCCTATTGCTTCATTTGGTGTTGTGCTCGTTCCAAATGAAATTTCAAAAGCTTCAAGTTTTCTTCCCGAGTAGTTAAGGAACGATCGATAGCCTCAATCTTGGAATCACCCGCGAAATATGGCAAATGGAGAGGAGGAGGTTGCCCATATAAAGCTTCAAATGGTGACACCCCCGCTGAAGTATGAAAGGTTGTATTATACCAAAATTTAGCCAAAGCAATCCAATTGCTCCAATCTCTGGGTTTATCATGCATCATACACCAAAGATACATTTCCAAGCATTTGTTAACCACCTAAATTTGGCCATCTGTTTGCGGATGATATGAAGTAGACATTCGCAAATCTACACCCTGTAATTTGAATAGCTCTTGCCAAAATGAGCTGAGGAAGATAGAGTTCCGATCACTAATTATCACCTCTGGTAACCCGTGCATCTTGTAAACGTTATCAAGGAAACCTTTAGCCACAGATTCAGCAGAGAATGGATGTTTTAAAGGCATGAAATGAGCATATTTGCTCAATCGATCTACTACAACAAAAATCGATGAAAAACCATGCGATGGAGGGAGACCTTCAATAAAATCCATGGAGATGTTCTGCCATACCGAATCTGGAATAGGAATGGGTTGTAATAATTCAGGAGAAGGAGCATTGTCGTACTTACATTGCTGGCAAATCAAGCATGTACGAACATAACATCGAACATCTCGTTCCATACCCTTCCAATACATTACACCAGACAGCTTTTTGAACGTGCCCTGAACTCCTGAATGACCTCCCATAGGTGCTTCATGATAAATCTGCATAAGACGCTTTTGTAATTGGAGATCTGCACCCACAACTAATTTTCCTTTTCGCAATAATTGGTCGTCATGGAACTCATAAATGCCAATTGGACCACCTTCTAATTTGAGTGCATCAATTAGCTCTAGTAACTTCAGATCATTTGCATAACTAGACTTCACAGCATCCACTAATTCTTCAACATTCAACATACATAAGGCCGAGAATTCTGGATTTTCCAGCAACTCGTTGATATCCAATCGAATAGAGAACCAATCACTATTTCCAGTTTGGCGAGAAAGAGCATCAGCAACCTTGTAATCAACCACCTTTTTGTACATAATCTCAAAGTCATAACACATCAACTTGGCCAACCATGAACACTGGCTTGCAGTTGATAACTTTTGAGTAAGTAGAAACTTCAAACTCTTGTGATCCATTTGAATCACGAAGGGTTTACAAGCTAAATAATGGTGCCATTTCGTAACTGCCATAACTACCACCTTCAATTCCTTTTCATAAACAGAATAAGAGAGAAATTTTGGACCCATCGCTTTACTGAAGTAAGCGATTGGATGGCATTCTTGCATCAAAACCGCACCAACTCCAGCTTTAGATACATCGGTCTTAACAACAAAAGTCTTTGAAAAATCTGGGAGAGCCAAAATAGGAGCACTAACATAGCGAGTTTGAGTAATTGAAAATCTTCATCCGCCACTGAATCCCATTGGAATGCATCCTTCTTCAACAGTGAAGTCAATGGCTTACTAATGATGCCATAATCGCGAACAAAATATTGGTAATACCCGCATAATCCAAGAAAACCACGCAATTGCTTTAGTGACTTGGGACGAGGGTACTCCTGCATAGCTCTAATCTTTGCTAGATCCGTAGCAACACTATCATACGAGATGAAATGTCCCAAATATTCGACATGTATAGCAGCAAATACACATTTACTCCTCTTTGCGAACATAGAATGCTCTCTCAAAACTTCTAAAGCCAGCTCAACATGACGCAAGTGTTGATCAAAGGAGGAGCTATAGATCAATATATCGTAAAAAAAAACCAAAATGAACTTCCTCAAATAAGGGCAAAATAGATCATTCATGACCCCTTGAAACGTAGCTGGAGCATTTGATAACCCGAAAGGCATTACAAGAAACTCGTACACATCTTCATGAGTACGAAAAACTGTTTTATGAATGTCCAAAGGATCCATCCAGATTTGGTGATATCCAACCCTCAAATCAATCTTCGAAAACCATCGAGCACCTCCCAATTCGTCCAACAACTCCTCAATCACGGGTATTGGATACTTATCTTTAATAGTAATAGCATTGAGGGCCCGATAATCAACACAAAATCTCCACGTCGTGTCCTTCTTTTTAACCAAAACCACTGGTGAAGCGAAGTTGCTATGACTATGCCAAATGATGCCAGCTTATAACATTTCCTTGATCAATTGCTCCACGACATCCTTTTGTACACTTGAATGCCTATAGGCTCTTTGATTCACTGGATTACTTCCTTCAAGTAAGGGAATACTATGAACATGCGATCGTAATGGCGGTAACCCTGTAGGTTCTTTAAACACATCAGCATACCAAGAAAGAAGTTCCTCCATTTGTTGTTGTTCCAATTCTGCTACTTCAACCCCTTCAAATTCAACTTGTTCCTCCTCTTCAATATCCGGAAAAAATCTCCATAAAGTTAGATTACAGAATTCTATCTCATTTTCTTTACCTTTCGACAATAATTTACACATATGTAACGAAGAACTCTCCCTCAGAGCACTCTTACAAGTCCCGCACAGCTCTACTCAATCTTTCCCAACTGAGAACTCCATTTGCAACCTTTTAAAGTCCCATTGAATTCGTCCAAGAGTTTCGAGCCATTGAATTCCCAACACCATATTGTAATTTCCTAATTTCAGCAATAAAACATCAGCCGAGAACAATTTCCCTTATAATTCCCATGAAAAATTCTTGCAGATTTGGGAACAATGAGCCTCTCCTCCATTAGCTACTCTCACCTTCATGCCCTTGTAATCTTCAATCGCATAACCCAACCGTCGTGCCACTCCACAATCAAGAAAATTATGGGTACTGCCAGAATCAATCAAAATAAAAAGAGATTGTTCACAAGCCTTCCCAATCACCTTCATGGTTCTATAATTTTGTAAGGTTCTTCCCATTATCACATGTACTGAAAGAATGGGTTCATCAATTACTTCTTCCTCTTCACAATTGAAGCACTCCTCCTTGTTTCCTTGATCAAGAATCTCTTCTTCATCATCTGAAACCTCAACCATGAAAGATTTCCCTCGCCTCGCACACTTGTGACCAGGAACATACTTCTTAGGACACCAAAAACACAATCCTTTTGCCCTCTTCTCCTCCATTTTATGGGCTTTTAGTCGATCAATTGGTTTATTCCTCTGATTGAAATTTGCAGTATTCCTTCCCATATTAGTCACAATCGCATTCCCTGTATTCCCACCAGATCATATAAAATTACTTGAATTTGGGGTGGGTAATAATGGACCCTGAATGCGTGTGTATTCCCTTGACTTCTTAGCATTAAAATTGATTTTATTATCCTCTAATTGAGCTAATACAAAAGCTTGCTCCAAAGTACTCGGAAAAAACATCTCAATGGCTATAGCAATCTCTGGCTTGAGCCCCTTCAAGAAGATCAGAAGCGATTGTTCATCGGGCAATTCCAATCGAGTTAATTTATCTTTGAAATCCACTTGGTACTCCAAAATACTACCCAATTGCTTACAATTCAATAACATCTTCATAGGACTTGCATAAAGATTTCCCAAAAATCTCCGTTCCATAGCCTCCTTGAAAATATTCCAATCCAAGCCATCAGGATTACCTTTTCCTTTAAGGAAATTCCGATACCAACGCAGAGCAATGCCTTCCAAATAAATGTGTACTATCTTCATCTTAGAGTGTGCATCAATGTGCTTAACATCAAAGAAATGCTCACACTTTGTCAACCAATCACAAACCTCAGTTCCATCGAATTTTGATCTTGAAATGCTTCCGAGATCTCTCTACTTCATAACAGGGAAAAGTGGGATTTTCACCTACCACTTCTCTTTGTGATTGTGATTGTGAAGCCTCTGCAGAATCAGTTCCGGTTACTGTCTTCCCACGATCAGCCAATGGTTCCAACTGTCACCCAACTGTTGATTCTGAACAGTTAAACCCGCCATGGAAGTCTCAAGCACACCACACTTGCTGGCCATTTCTATACACTTGTTCCACTTCATTCCAGAGTTGCCCAAGATCTACTCGTAAATCTTTTATCATGTCAGCAATGTCCTCATTCCTCATGGTTAACCTGGCTCTGATACCAATTAGAGCATGATTAATTAAATTACCTTAATCAACTCTCCTCACCCTCTCGAAGTGGTTTGGATCATGATTAATCAGAAATCAAGATAAGAGAGAAGAAATTCCTTACAGGAATAAGACGAGAGAGAATTTAACACAACATCAAACTTCTTCCATAATCATTAAAGAGTGTTCTTACAATATTTATAGAGAAGGTGGTTATAACCGCCTTATCCATTACACTTAGTGGATACACATGGAATTAAAAGACAATTACACTTAATTACAACTTCTACAACATAACTGACTAAATTAAAACACAATACAACATATATCAATTATGACACAACACATACAACTCTTCTTCGCTGAGCTATTCTTCCTCATCGACCACTTTTGCCTTCCCTTTCTCACTTGCACTTGCTTTTGTCTTCTTTGTGCTTGTTGTTCCACTGTCGATACCAGGGTCAATATTCTCCACACAATAGACTCCGAATTTGCTTAAGTTGATTCTCTTCCACACATCATCCATTAAATGTAATAACACAAACCTCATTCTCTCAATCCATTGCCTTTTCACCAACTGTCATGCTCTCCCAAGACTCATCCTACCTTCTCACTCGCCTTGTCCACATCATCTTCTTCTCTAACGGATAGCCCCAAATTATTAGGGTTTTTGCGAGAAACCTAATTTTCTGCTATTTCCACTTTTTGATTTGCGTCTTCTCCAGTAAAATTGAAGACCGATTCCACTCCTCCTCCTCCTTCCACCAAGCTCTTGTCGAGTATCTTCGCGTAACAAATGGCACCATTGCCCGTTTCCAAATAACAACATTCCGACACGACTCTTCAAGTGTAGCTTAGCCTCGCCATTACTGGGTCTGTGGAGAGTATAGGAGAGGCGAAGAGGACATATGGTGACTTGTGTTTTAAAAACAGTAGGCCCGCGGGAAAACAAAGAAAAACATGTGGGCCATGAAGCCCACAAAGTTTCTTTAAAAACTAAAGCCATTTTTCCTGTCAAAATTGCTTTTTTGACATAAATTTTAGAGAATATTCCTGCCTTTTGTAGGGATGGCAATGGGTAGGGTAGGGGAGGGTATTGATAGTATCCAACCCATACCCTAATTTTTTAGTTAGATCCATACCCTACCCACGACCCTATAGATATCTTTTAGAAAGACCCAGACCCAGACCCTAGGGTCTAATCAAAGATCCATGCCCTATCCATAGACCCGCTACTTTATACCATATTTTTTTTAAATTTTAATATGATCCATATAAAAAGTAAGAAAAAATAAAGTTTATATTATAAAAAAATATCAAACTAAATTTGAATAAAATAGTAGCATTTCAACCAACTAAAATAAATATGGTTTACAAGTTTTCAATAAATTTATAAATATTAAATATAAAGTTTGAAAATAAAATAATTTATTGTTGATTTTCCATATGACTTTTGAATAAGTCTTTGTGATTATATTCTTGCTCCTTTCTTGCTCATATAATTTAATTATTCTCAATTTATTTTGCATATGAATATAAAATTTAATTACTTAATTAGTTATTTAAATTTGATATTTAATATAAAAAAATTAATATTATATATACTTGAAACTTCAGTGTCGACATCATCAATAACTAAGCATATTCTACACTATTTACGCATTCTACTGAATCTGTAGAGTAAAATAAGAAATTAAACTTAATCACATTATTTTAAATCACATACTTGATAAAATATATCATTATTGAATTATCTTTTTTCATGGTCTCACGCAACCAATTTTGCAAATACCTTAAAGCTTCCAAAGTCTCCGGATACAAACGATTACGATGAGCGTTTACCACCTTACCTCCTATGCTAAAAGCAGACTCCGAGGCAACATCGGACATAGGAATATATAGCACATCTCGAGCAATGATTTGCAATGTGGGATACTTGAGTCCATTATTTTGCCACCAACTTAATATGTCAAAGTTCTCCGCTCTAGGTAAAACAAACTCTTCTAAGTAATGACCTAATTCAGATTTGCTCACTGAACTCTTGAATTTTTTTAGTTAACAATTATATATATTATAATTATTTTCATAATAAACTAACTAGGGTCTAAGTAGGATCTAACTAATGGATATATGGGTAGGGTCTAACAAATGGGTCTATGGGTAGGGTCTGTGTCTGGATTTAAGTCGATCTAATCCAGACCCAGACCCTTTTAAAATCCACATACATAAATCCATACCCTATCCATGACCCGTGGATCCTAAGACCCACTGAATAGAGTAAGGGTCTGATCCACAGGGTCTAGATCTTTTTGCCATCCCTAGCCGTTTGTCTGCAAATATAGTTTACTAAGAACGATTGCAAAAACTACAGGAGGCACTTTTAAAAAATTTATAATTTATATATTAAATTGTAAACTGAATAGTCCATCACTTACTCATTAACTAACATTTGTTATGTTTTTTTTAATTAATAACCTCTACTACGTGCTGCAAAAAGTAAAATTTTTAATACATTTTTAAAGGCAACTCCAATGATTTCCAGCTATTTATTTCCTCTACAGTATGCTTGGAAGGCAGCTGGCTGGTTAAAATGGCGGAATTCCGAGGAATCCAATTTCACACAAATATCTTGTGTGCTTGTTACCTAATTCCATTGAGCGAAGCACAAACAGATTTGTCCTTGGAAACTAATAAGTAATTAGAAAAATGTGCAATCTACCAGTTGGAATACACCTTAATTTGTTGCACCAATGCAATTCCATTGATTAAAAATTCTTTCCCACGAGTGCAAGTTTTTGTATCCACCTCAATGCGATTGGGAGAAAGCAAGTTTTTGGGCAAGCTTCTAAGTTCAATTTCGTATTAAGATAAGTCATTTGTGTGTAACATATTGGTATATCAAATTGTTAGATTTTTTATTAAGAAAAAAAAGCTTGCGGTAGGTTTCACAAAGTTATGTTCTCATAAAGTTTATTGAAATTTTAAAATATAATCACTTAGTATATAAAAATCATCCTAAAATAACTCATTTGAATCCAAACTCAATTTTATCATTTTTTTTTCAAATCACTTACCAATTTGATCTTAAAAAATTATTCTACTTTCATCAAGAATCTCTATTCAAATATATATTCAAGCACGAAGAATTTATCGATTTCTATGATCTGATGTGGATAGAAAATATATCTTGGTCCAACGGGAATGCATATATTCTTCCACTGGTGTACGTTAAATACTTGAACAGTTGGTGGGAATACTTGAACAATAATTTATGTTCTTGGAAATTGTGTGGTATTAGATTATTTCAAAATATGAGTATTACATGACCAGAACACGTGAGCCCATGAGAGATCGTAGATCACTCGAAAATTGATAACGTTAAAATATTTTTCGAACGACATTGCAGGTGTAGAAAGGCTAAAATGACCTTACCACAAATACCACGCTTCTTCATCAATTTTAGCAAAGTGTCGTTGGAGCAGCTGCTTTTGTTCTGCTTTTCTGTGACATCTTCCTCGTATCCGATACCAAAAAGTTCTATAAATTTTATGATGGAAATAATCATTACACATTTTTTTTCCATAACAACTAATATTTGGACGATTAATAAATGACTAATTTAGGATTGAAACAAATAAAATCACTGAAAATTAGCAAATCTCGCTCATCAATCATTAACGTTGTTTTGTTTTCAAAAGCTAGATACAAAATTTCTTAATTAAACTAGAACAATTCACTCATGATTCGATCTACTTTATTCTAATTTGAGTTCTTCTGTAGCTGCTCGGGGCAGTGGACAACTTGCCTAAGTTCAAACTCAATCGATATTATGAGTATTTCCTTACCACGGACTTGGCCCGGTACATGGTGTCCCACAACCATTTCGTAGAGACGATGACCTACCACAATCTTTTAGAGAAGCTGCGAAGCTTGATGAGATGATGGAAAACGAAATCACTTAGACATGGATCAAATATTTCATTTTGGGCATCTATAAGGGTATATAGTGCATGCACCTTGTTAGCTTGGCCACGATATGCCTCTCCAATGAGGCCGGTGGTCTTGGTCTCCGGCTGATCCAGCGGATCAATGCGATATCCTTAGCAAAACTAACATAACATGGCACAACATCATTTACATGGATACAAAAATTGAGATGGCATATTGCGTGGACACAGAAAACTGACATGGCAAATTTACATGGCCGTGCAACTACCTTAAGACTTGTCCAAATAGAATTTGGCAAATCATAACGATCCAGTTAGCAATTTTAAAATCACAGAGTTTTAAGGAAAAAAATTGTGAAACTATATAGTAATAAATTTTAATTTTTCAATATTCATGTTGTGATCATTAAAAGACTTGGAACTTATTTACATTCCCATGATTCAATTTCAGCATTTTGTTATTAAAACGGTACCTATGGTAACTTCTAATTAATTAATTTGGTCACTCCTTTGACTCACATATGCATTGCCTCACAAATTTGAGATCAAATACAGTGGTTGAATTTGTGACTCATATGACTCGTTGTTCCGTTCAAGACGCGAATGTGAACGACTCATCTCGCCTTTGCTTTCGCTTTAACCACAATGAACGTAGACGAAGGCCAATGGAGGATTTGTAAAGAGCAATTGATAAGTTGAACCCAAAGACGAGTTACTAACGTTTGATTTTTTTGAAATATTTTTTACTCTTGAAGAATTAACCACCGAGCAAGATTACACTCATATTAGCAAGAGTATTGATGCGATAAATATCGGGTCTAAAATACGTGCAAGAGAACACGATCGCACAAGTAATAGAATGATAAGTAAGATCGTCTCCACAGGGACAGATGAATCAATTCTCTAAGTACCGGATTATGAATTCCCAATCTTAATCTAAGCAATTCAATTTGAATGATTGGTTGGTTCTAAACTACGAATAGTATTGTGTTTGAATCTAGGATTGTCAATCCTAAACCCTAACAGCAATATTTAAACAAACGAAACGAAACGAACGGATGTAGTCTGTGCTATGAACTAAGGTTGTCAATCTCAATTCTCACACACGAAACGAATCAATTAAACAATGAATAATCAAGCAATTGAATGTAAAGACAATTCTTGACTACGAAGTATGCAAATATCGCGTTGATTGAAGATCCAAATCGTTGATTACAATCCTTGAATTCGAAAGCAGGAAGGAAAGAAACTAGGGTTGCCTCTTGTGTGTAAACGTTCAAGAGTGCCTAAAACTGAGGCTTAAAGTCCTTATATAGTTTGACATAAAATAAAACCTAAAACAAGAAGTCCTAATTTGGCTAATAGGCTTTTCTCCTCTTTCCCGGCAAATCCAGCGGGTCGCTGGCTTTCCCAGCGGGTCACTGGATGTTGGCAGCGCATTCCCAGCGGGTCGCTGGCTTTCCCAGCGGGTCGCTGGACCTTGGCAGTTCGTCTTCTTCAGCTTCCGACGCCTCAACTCTCCGGTCCTCGCCCTCCATCATCGCTTGACGCCTTGCTACTACACCATTCCTCCATCGAACACCTACAACAACCACCAAACTTCGACAGGTCCCTCGCTCTTCGAAACAAACACAAAAATGCACTAAACACACTACAATGATAGACATACAAAATCAAAGTACGAACAAATCATGCATGAAACGTAAACAACTACGTGTGTGTTTATGCACACATCAACGCGATTCCCCAGGAAGAAATTTCTGTTCGTGAATTGCAAGCAAGC